>LYUA01001091.1:11119-21251 GCA_002093875.1 Calopteryx splendens | reverse complement strand
ATCCATTGACTGAATTTGTAGTTATTTATTTTATGTAGTTTATCTCTATGCATGCATGGAAGAAATTCCATATTTAATGGGAAATATTAAAACACAAACCACACTGGTGATGAAACAAACTTTGTCATCTGCAGGGTTCAAGTTGTTTTTATGTTTCTATGTTACTCTTTAAGTTTTCTCTCCTCCCACCATTCATAGTTTACTGAAGTGCTTCCCACCTTTTTCACATCACTGCATACAGAAGTACCTAACATTTTTCTATTAATTATCATTTTTTATTTTACAATGTGGGTTATAATAATAATATCTCTCATCTTACAAAAATGTTTGTAAAATAACACATGAGCACTCCAAGTAAACACTTCAGATTAAGTCTTATACAGTCATGTGAACGAAAATAACATATGCAAGCAAAAGTAAAATTCCTGATCCACACATCCTATTTGAGTGACATTGATATAGGTAGCTTATATATTGCTAGTATGAACTAAACTCTGATTGAAAATGGAAAGCATGATTACATAACAGGAAATTTATTTAATACAGCTATGGTGTGAAAATTATAAAGTAAACTCAAACATTGGCAAAAATGTTTCTGGTTGTATTAAAATATACTAATATTATGAGTAATTTAATGATAAGATTAAATATTTTTAAGGTTTGATCTAAAATACATTCTTTTACAGATTAATTATATTGCATTCTAATTGTGAGATAGCTTGTTTACGTGAGCAAAGCTTTTATATATCAGGGTCCGTGTTAAAAGAGTTGCTCGTAATTCATGGTCAAGATATTACTTTGTTCACAAATGAAGGTTGTAGAAAATTGTAAATGAATGCTTTTAGCTCTTTTAATGGTAGTTCAGGATTGCCAATGCCTAGGAAATCCATGAAAAATCAAAGAACATGCCACTTCCAGGAAAAATAAGGGAATTTTATGGAATGTCCTGGAATTTTTTCATGGGATATCACTATGTTGTTGTAAAAGTAGTTCTTCCTAAGGATAATGACAAAAAGTAATGAAGTTTAAGGGGGAAATCATCTTACGCAGCCTGTGGCCACCCTAGAACTCCATTATTATGTTTTTATCACTAGAATATTTTTAATGGGGTAAGCTGTAAAGAGTCGAAAAAGTTGGTTTTTTAAAAGCATTAGAGTGCATAGCAATAATTCTATGTATGTATTTGAAAACCCCTAAGTTGTGTAGTAGTGCATTTTCATCGCATTGACTTCAATAGCTTACAGATATTCTTTGCATATGCAAACCTGTGAGATGTGCAAAACCTTACAGATCGATTTTCTCCCAAGTTGTTTGCTTCTGATGTTCTTTGCAGAATACATTATGCTCTCTAAAGCACTCATCCTCAGGAATTTAAAGAATTGCAATTATTTGACTGTAGTTACTATTATATCTCCAGCTTGTACAGGGCTCTTTTGACCAATCAAAGATTATTATTACTGTCTGTAGATTCTTTAACTTATCAGAATTTTATTTTTAATTCATGAATTATCTGCAATAGTGCTGTTTTTATGCTAAATAACATGTAATGTATATGTAAGTTTTATTATTCAGAAGTGGTACTTTTTAAATTTCTCTTGCTTCATTGATTGCAAGGATAGTATTGAAAATGTCCACACAGGCTGGTAAAATTAATAGGCAATTTCATGAGGCTTTTTGGTTTTGTTATTAATCCTGTGATTCAATGCTAAAAACATTTTTTAAATATTATATATGATACCCTGATGCTCTTATAATAAAAGGGCCTTGAATGTAATCTGATGAATCTGACTGCATGGAAACAAAATTAACTTTCTCGCACTTCTTTACTCTGGGATGCGGGGAGAGGACTCTGGAGATGGGAAATCTGAGGGGAAAATATTATAGGAATATATTAAACAATTATGACTGATGGAAAAAAAAACATTTTACACTCACTCTGCACAGGAATGGTGCCTATGATATTTTGGGAAGTTCCCTTCACACTGAAATAGCTTGTAAAGAGTTACGAAATGAAAAAGAAATCACTCAGCGGCTTATCCCCCCGATACCATCCAGAACTTTTTAATGTTTTCCTGGCATAGAGGAATCTGCCACAACAGAATGGTTGGGAAGCACTTCTCTACTGCACCATTATAAGTTTTATTAAAAATTAGTCATTCTGGTAAAAAGAGTCCATTGTTAGTATTTATTGAATTCATTATTTTCTTTATGCCATTCCAAATTGAGAACCCAGACAAAATTTGCTTTCAAGGGTGTGCACAAGTGAGTTCTAATTTGCAAGGACGTGTAGAAATGAAGCCTGAGATGTTGTCATCGCACGTTACTGATGATTTGGCAGTCACAGTTAATGTAGCTCAAGAAGGTTTGTATTTAGTATCAAGGTTACCACAAGACTGGAAAACTTGGATGAAAAGTCTGGTAAATTACCATAATGTACGTACATATCTGGAGATCAGAAATAGAGATATTCTTGCCTAAGTGGACCAATGATGTGATGAAATTGTCGATATTGTAGTTTTACTATAATGGCATCTTTGGTACATTGTAATGCTACTGTGATAATGTTTCAGAAGTGAATTCCCACGCTCAAATGACTATCTTGGCTCAAACTTAAAATATCATATTATGCAAACATTGGCCTGGGAAACAGACGGTTTCTTTTGGTTGCCTAGGAACAAGCGATTATAATCTCTTTCATCTCTCTTCTCCGTCCCCTGTCCAACCACGATGTTCCAAGTGTCTTAGTAAAGTGCTAAATGGGTCGACCCTTCAAAGGTCGCTTGCTTACTAATGCATATGTGTGGTGTGCATCCTTAATCAATGTTCAGATTGAGATCTCCGTCCTGACAGAGCCAGCTGCAGCAACCCGCTCGTGACTCTCCCTCTCCCTGTCCACTGAGGAATTTTTCATGTGATGCATGTTTTGCAAAAGTGTGTGTGCGTGTGTGTTTCCTGAGTGAGAATGTTTCAAAATTAAAAAGAAAAAAAGAGGCCAGTAACCATCCCCAGATTACCTCACACCGTGTATTGGTCAGCGAGCCGGTGTGGTGGGCGGGGAGGATAGGAGTGGGCCATTAATGCAGTGGTTGTCCTGGATGCAGTGCCCTACCAATAGTGGTGGAAGCTTTGATGAGAGGAGAGATTGTATTTTTCGTAGCCCACAGAGGAACTTGTTATGTACACCTCATTAACTTTCTCCATGGATGAGTTGTTGATTTATGACTAGATAAAATTTATTTGTCAATTTATAATTTGATTTGTTTTTTTTATATATATATATATATATTGTTTCGATGATACTGTGTAGTTCCAAAAGCCTCATAATGAGCCCTTACCCATCAGTGGCTATATCTCTACTTATGGGAATTACTTACATCCTTGATGTTATGACAAATTTATTGCTTTGAAGAAAAGTTGTAATCTAACATCTTTGACAGTTATTTTACTTTGCAGTATTCTAATGTCAGTGCTGAAAAATATTTTCCACTTAGCTAAACAGTAAGGGAAGAAAAATCATGAAGACTGTGTGGTACATATGTTAAGATGGAGCATGAATATGGAGTGAATAATGGAGTAAAAGTTTAAATACTGCATGGGTAATTTCCCAGTTTTGCAAGAATGTAATATGTTCTTGCATTAATGAATAGGCAAGATCATGTTAGGGATATAAGTTGTTGCATTTATATTATAAACAAGTTTTCCAACCTATTTATGAAACAAACCTGTGCTAATTTCTATTTTAATTGTCTATTGTAATTGAAAGTATTTTGTATTCAGGTTCATGTCATTCTTAATGTTGTTTGAAACATTAGCATGGTAAGAATTTTATTGGGACACTTCTTTGACAACTTTTATGTAAACAACTGTTACTGGTTTTACTTTTAACCTGCTGCTTTAAATGATATATTAAATGACATTTATACTTGTTCTCATGCTAATCATAACTTACCATGTAATTAAATATTGTTTTGCTGACTTAGCTGAAATATAAAACAAATTATAGCACTGGCTTAATTCATTAAGTGTAAAATCATAGACCATGTTATTAAATAACTCCCAATTTAAATGCCATTTTTCTAAATAAATTATTTTCATTCATTTCAATTTTTGTTATTGTGCATCAACTCTCTTGCAAACACTCAATTCTCAAGAAAGGGGCAACCATACCAGTTTCTGTTACTAGTTGGGTGTGTTCTGAATAAAATGCCAAGGTTGTTGTTTATTTCCTAATATACTTAAGATTCAAAATATTTTTGTGTTTGTTTACTAATGTGTTGCTTGGAGACCAAGTAATATGGGTGATATTGTGATGGCATGGACCATGTAGATAGATATGAAACAGAGGTAATAATAGTTGGTGCAGGTTTGTCTGGCCTAACTGCAGCCAGTGAATTATCATCCAGAGGATTCAATATTTTACTGTTGGAAGCAAAAGGTATTACTTTATTGTGTTGAAATTGCCTTAAAAGCAAATATTATTTAAAATTGAGAATGATAATAATGACTTTTGTTATCAATATGCAGTGGTAATAAGGAAATACATACTAACACTAGTAATTTTACACTGTGTGTTCCAATATTTTTTTTCCACTTGAGGTAATTGTGTGGTTATACTAAGATTAATTTCACAGCAAAGAAAAATCATTAGAATAATTCCACTGAAATTTTTTTAGGTTATTTTTTAAAGTAAGAGATTTTGGCTTCCATTAACTTAAGTGAATCCACTAACTGTTGATGCATAATTATCTAAATGGCCAATAATTTCATTGGCTCCACTAAGATATTCATAAATCTGTTCTCAATATAGGGTATGTTTCAGTGGAGATCCACTAAAATAACTGAAATCAAGGGTTCTTTGCCCATTGGATCATATGTGGTTTTTAAATATTTGCTTGGGTGCTACTTAGCAAGGAAGAAATTGATATTTTTACAGATTTGAATTCTCCGCATCGGAATGTAGCTCGTGTCATGTGTTATTATATTTCATTTTTTTAAATTTAGTTGAATATTTTTGTTTGCCTCTTAGTCCGGCACTAGGTGCCCATAGTATTTGGGCAATGACCTTATACCGTTGCATAGAGCCTTACGAATATGCATTATCAAATTTGTATCATGAAACTAGAGCATAAGCCTTAAAAAGGTGACATGGTAGAATTATTCTGAGTAATATAATGTGCGTGCCATTTATATTCTAATGCATTTAGATAGTCTCCTCATTGGTCTTAAGATATCAAAAACTGTGAAAATTGATAAATTTGAGCCAACACAATTTGTTTCTGTCATTAGTTGGTGTAGCTTCTGCAAGCTCCATTAGAGCCAAATCTGAACCTTGGTTGAAAGCCTTTTATAAACATGTCTTATCAACTGGTTCTTTTTTAAATTGTGTCACTCAATTAACGAACTGTTCACTCCAATAAGAAGTCCAGTAAGTAATTTTCTATTTTTATAGAGCGTGTTGGAGGACGGACACTCACTATGCATCTGAAAACGAGGCCTTTGGAAAGGGTACTTGGGGAAAAACTGGAAAAGAAGGGCTTTGAAGCAAGTAGTGGACAAAAACTGTTATCTGGGGAAGATGAAACCACAACAGCTACATCCTCTGAGGATAATACTCTCATGCCTTTTGATTTGGGTGGCCAATGGGTATATCCTTCACAGGCTCATATTATGACGCTATTAGAAAAATTAGAAATCCACACGAATGCTACCTGTGCTGAGGAAATGAGAGTAGCCATTGACTTGGATGTTTTCGACCCAAACGAATCTGATATGGATGGCATTGGCAATCAGATTGGTATTAGAGGGCTGCAGCCATATAGAGGTCCCTTGCCAAAGTTAACTGGAGTCTTTGATTTGATGGAAATGTCTAGATTCATACGTAAGGTACGTTCCTGGAATTTTCATATAAAGGAAAGAATTGATTAAGATTTTTCCTACTTCATTCATTCCAATTTTCTTTAATCAGATGGAGAGACTGTGTAAGCATGTAACAATTGGTAAATGTGATGAGAACATGAAGTCATTGGAAGGGTTATCAGCTGGCGATTTTATCAGAAATAATCTAAAAGGCATACAGCCTAGAAAAGTATTCTACGCAGTAATTGAAAACATGTATGGTAATAAATTTACTTATCATCTTACTTAAGAAATCAAAATCTGCTTCACAAAAGATTTTTATTCAAGTTAAGATTTAGGGTTTTGGGATAATACCAATCATTAAGTTAATATGTAAATCAATTTTTTTATGAAACCAAAAGGTATTTCATTTCTAAAATTTTTTTATGATTCCAATGATGGCGTATTTGAGAAAATAATTGGAATCATGTTTTGCAACTATTTGACTTAGTCAAATAAGAACTAGGAGTCATTTTGTGGAGCAGTGCTTGCAATTTAAATCTTATTCTTACATTGCCCTTTGTATTTGTTCTGCGCTCACCTTTTAAGTTTCTCTTTTTCCTCCTATTATACCCATTACAAATTCAATGACTCTTGTTGTGTGTGACACAACTTCTCTTTTTCATAGATAGTTTCATAATTTTTCTCTCATACTCATACATGCACATATGTGCATTTACTTATGCACTCACTTTGCCTCTCAGCATTATTTCCATCAATCATTCAGCATAACATCTTTCGTCCACTTTCTCAATTGTTCATGCTTCTAATGCATATAGACATACTTCATTCAAATCTTTTCACAAAATGCTTCCTTATTTTTCAGACTCATTTGCTTTGTAACAGTAGTGAGTTTGCCTTCATAAATGAATGTTTCACTTGTGCCACTCTGTACTCAATGCCTGTTAGGTTTTTCCTCCTTCCACCCTATATTTTATTAACTCCTGAAGTTGGTGGCAGAATCCAATCATTCTAGTTTTCTCCTCTTAACCCAACTTTTTCCTTCAGCTTTCCCCTGCTGCACCTTAGGGACTTCATCTTCTTCCTGTTTATCTTCATATTGTGCACTTGTTGAATTTCATCCACTGTGTTCAAAGATTCTTTTTGGTTCCGTGTGAATAATGTAATATCATCATTAAAACAGAATTTGGTCATTTATTCTTCACTGACCTCAATTCTTGAAATATCAGGTTCTTTTAATAATTCCTTTAATGTTAATAAACATTGCATGTTTCATCACTCCATTGTTAATTTTCCTTTTATTTTTTTTATCATATCTAGTTTACAGTACCACCATTTGATTGTTTAGATTGAGTAGATATTTCTTGTGTTCTTGCATTCCATTTTAAGTTTTTCTAGTAACAGTAATGAGTTCCTCTCAACATTGACAAATTCCTTTCCCAAATCCAAGAAGGTGGAATGGCTTATTCACACATATCATCCTTTCTACCAGTATTGAATTGGGCAAATAATACTCCCTTGATATGTTTCCATCTTCAAGTAGCTTTTCTTCAATTTTTTCTATGCATTCTTTAATTTTTTTAACATGGAGTACCAAACTCAATATTCTTCACTTCCTCACTCTTCTATTTGTCTTCAAAATTGCTGCCATAATACCCTTCTTAAGGTCATTGGGCAGTATTCTGATTGCATAGAAAGAGTTTAGTCCTACATTGATCCTGCCTGCACCAAGTGTCTTATTTTTCTTTAAGTTATCCTCTTAAATAATTAATACAATCTTTGATTTGGATGGTATTTACCTTATTTGTCCCAAAGAACAGTGCTCTTTATTCTTCTTTCCTCAAAGGATTCATTTGCAACCTTTTAAGCTATTCCAAAAAATTCCCAGTTGTTCATGATTTATTTCCTTTACTAGTATTTATTTTCAATAAATTCCTCTCTGGTCTTTTTTTATTCACATTGATTTCTTCTTACTGTTATTAGGTTCCCCATTTCAGTTGTTTATCATTGTTATATTCATACTTTTGATTCATAATTTTCTTATTTACCTCTTCATATGTAAATCCTGCCTTCATTTCTTTTTCTTCTAACAGTTTGGTATTACATCCAACCTTACACATTAACTTACTCATGTTCTACAATTGCTAATAGATTTCTGTGGTGGCTAGTTTATGATCACTAACTATATTTGTCAGGCATAGGCATTCGGCATGAAAGAAATTTCGCATTTATTTTTTTCTTTTTTCAGTCAACACTTTTTCAGCGTGATTTGATTCTCTAAAATTTTGAATGATTATCGATGAAATGCCCAACAATGAAGTTTCACACAAAAACAAAATGCATTTTGCAAAACAAAATAGACACCACATGACTGTGACTGGAAACTAATTGAAGAACATGATGGGTATTATTTTTTGCAAACATATCTTAGTTAATGAAGTTCATATTTATGTCATTTTTGATGATATATTTTAGACTTATTGTCTATTGTTTATTTTGTCATTAAGGCACATTACTATGAGTAAACGAAGTGGGCTGATAGATCAGCCCACTGGCAGTAAAGAGTTAATAAGCATTATTTCATTTCATTTAACAGCAAAGTTAAAGTAATTTATCTGAGTGCATTTGCAGGTTTTGTAAGGCCCTTGCTGTAAACAAAAAAATTAAGTTGATTTTGACTGCTCATAGAAGGAGGTCATGGTGAACTAAAACAGATCAAAAGATTAGAGGCAGAAGTGAAGACTTTCATTATGTAAAGGAACTACATTCATAAGATACATATTTCTCAGTAATGTAATAGTGTAAAATATGAACTTTGTAGGTAAATTTGAAACTATTATATATGAACATTAGGGATTACAATTTAATTTTCAAATAATTTTTTTCCCAGGTGATTAATCCTCCATGAGGATAATTCATACACATGATAGCAAAACTAATTTCCTGAGAGTTCCCTTCATTGCAAAATAGTTTGGTTATTAATAATTAAAAATATTTTTCCTGCCTTCCTTCAGTGGACCTTATAAATTGTTTTCCTCGCCTTAATTCAATCAACACATAGGTTTTACAAAAATATATTGATTCCCTGGTTGATTTTACGACCTGACAAATCACAAGCTCTGGCTATGATCGAAAGATAGGTGTAAAAAATGTGTCAATTTTTTCCATTTCAAGTGCCTGCCTCTAAACTTTGACAATGCTATTCTTCCTTTTTGAAATTTACAGGATCAAAATAATTAATGCCCAAAACAATAATTTCAACAGGTGCTAACCCTGATGAAATATCTGCTCTCTTTCTTCTGGCCCATGCCCATGCAGGAGATGGTTTCCTAGCTCAATGCAGAGCTACGCTGCATGGATTTGGTGGTAGATGCGTGGAGGCAAGTAAGGTATCCTTGGTCAGATTATTCCAAGTGGGTGAGAATATGTAAGAGAGTTCTACAATTTAGCATAAATTTAGGGTTGAGTGAGTGAATTGCAAAGCAAACACAGGCTCTTGTAGTAGTGTACAATAAAACAAACCATGCAACTAAGTCTGTGAATTATTATTGATAACCAACAGAACACTGGGCCCAGTTTTATGTCTCATTTAACTGATGGTTAACTTTAACCTCCAATTAAAACCTAAAATCAGTTTTATAATCACTGGTTAAGTCTAAACTGACTGTTAAATTGGTAGTTAACTTAAAGATGGAGATGGATGTTTAAGTTCACTTTCAAGCAGCCTCCATTGTTTATGAAACCGAACCTGTTGGCAACCTCCATATTTAATATAAGTCCATGTTTACTAAGCATTGGGTTTAACAATACATAAAACCAAGCATGAGTGTAGGGTTGCAGAACAATATTTTGTCACTCATTGGAAAAACCAGGGGGCAAATTTCCATGCTATTTCTTCAGCTTAGATGGCTTTGCATATTATAAAACTCAGTATAACAAAGTTTTCATTTTGTACAGTTAAAAAAATTGCTTCTTCCTAGACCTGGGTCTTGGGCAGGTCTAAAATGTGGGGGGGGGGGGCAACATGTTTATAGCACTAAAAGTTTCTGCATCATGGCACTTATGGTAATTCCCACCACACAACTATGCATACAATTTGTATGAGGGGTGGAGGGACCGGGATCCATGTTTCCCCCAGGTGTGCAGAAACAAGTTGGGCCCTGGGGGGTTATTACATAAACCTTCGACTCCAAGATTCGGCAGAACCTGCCAGCGACATTTCACTCCGAACGTGCGAGGGGTGGGGGGAATTGAATAAGAGTGGTGTCAAATACCC
>LYUA01001091.1:0-11020 GCA_002093875.1 Calopteryx splendens | reverse complement strand
GCTGGCAGGTTCTGCCGAATCTTGGAGTCGAAGGTTTACGTAATAACCCCCCTGGTCTTGAAATTTGTCACAATTGGGTATTGCAAAAATATATTACAAAAAAATTGCTGTCGCAATCACACACAATTGAATAAAATTCAGGTGTCTGCCTTCATTCCTCAAGGATCACTTCCAACACTTTTGTAATTGTTTCCGGAGCTGTGAATATTGAGGGTCAACCTGTATGTTTGTCATCCTCCACAGGCTCCCAACCATCTTTGAAAGGCTTAAGCCACTCAAAGCTCACCAAAAACCTCCTTTAGCATTCATTGGGTTTCAGCAGCAGTTTTCTTGTGCTTGAAACAACACTTAATGCTGGATATACTTAGCTCCTTCACATCAGCCATTTCAGAATTTGTAGATGTAGACCATAGTGAAACAAAAACTAAGAAACCTGTGAAGTCACAAAGATGCAGATTTGCAGCAAAAATACACACCAAGTGACATCTAGAGGCAGAAGTTCATACTGCTACTGATATGGGTGGAATATTCAAATTCTCTACAACCTTGAATAGCACCTTGTAGACCCTATGGTATGGGTGATCATGCTTTCAATGGACAGGACCCCTTTTCCACTGGTAATTTCATAAGTAAATCATGATAAAGAAAACAGCTGGAGTGAACAAACTAATAAGTGTTAGTAAAATTCCAAAGAGGTACCTATGTTTAGCCTGAGGAGTGCCACTATTCAAGTGTTGGTTTCTTGTTCAGCATCCAATATCCAACCTGAGCAATAAATATTACTTGAATTTTTTTAACGTACCTAACCATAAGGTTATGATACCACCCAAAGTATTGGTTTGTTACCAATAGCTATAAACTGGATTGACTTCCCCAGGAAAAAAAATTTGAAAAGTTGTCACCTCAGCTGTGTGAACATTAGAGTATCTTGTTTTGATTGATCAACGTCTATTGTAGTAATCCACTTGCAATCAGTTCTTCTGAAATTTCTCTCTCCAAACTCGAGATAACCATAAATATAGGAATATATACCAAACAGTTTTGATTGAACTATCCAATTATGTGAATGAAATTAATAATAATTTTATTCTAATCATATTAATAACTAGAATGTTTAGAATCTGGCAATAAGCAAAATATTCCTGTAAAATCCTGAGATTCTGGGAGGGATAGAATCCCTGCTTAACCCAATAAGTATTAGACACTAAATTAAAGGCAGACTAAACTCATTAGTTTTGTTCAGCATTATCAATTAACTAACAACAATTGCTATAGATATTTCTTGAATCTCACCTCAGATAAACGAATTTCTCTTTTAAGAATGTAGGGAGGTGCACAGAGAATTTCTGAAATTCTTCTGTCAACACTGGCCCCAGGCAGAGTCATTTTTGATGAGGCAGTAACCTCTGTAACAGAACTGGATAAGAAAGTGTTTGTTCAAACGTTAAGATTACAAAGATACAGGTTACATCATTTTCTACCACTTATTTTGAATCAATAATGTTTGCAATTGTCAGCTCCACTCATGCATGACATAATTCTGTTTTGCAGTGCTAAATCTGTTATTCTGGCAGTTCCCCCAACAGAGTTATTAAAGATAACGTTCTTGCCTCCTCTATCAGAAAAACGAAAGTGTGTTTTGGAACACCTGCTGCCAGGAAATGTATTGAAGTTTGTAGTAACCTATAAAGAGGTATGTTAAAGATGGCGTACACATATACATGCACATACGTATATTTAATTCAAATAAGATTGTTTCTAAGAAATTTTATCCCACTGATTGCAGCATGAAACTATCTTATAGGCATTCTGGAAAGACCTTGGCTATTCTGGTGATATTTTAACTTATGGCTCAGGTGTTGAAGAAGCATTTATGTTTCAAATGAAAAAGGGTGACAAACCCCATTCTCACCTTGCAGTAGCTTTCCATGTGATTGACACAACCACTAAAAACCTCGGAGCATCGTTAACTGGAATTTTGCCCTCGAATGTCTGCCATTATTGGTCAAAGAAAGAGGTATTATGACTGTATCATTAGTAATTCTTTATGTTGACATATAGTTTATGAAGCAAACAAGGGATGAATGAGGGAATGTTAACAAAATCATTCTGCACATAATGTTATCATACTATTTCCTCTCTGTAAAATGCATAAACAGGGAATAATAATAATAAAATTTTTTATTTGCCATTTTGAATCTGCCATACCTCAAGGAATTCAGTCAAGTCAAATCAAAGTCAAGGAATTCAGGTGCTTGTTTTGAAAACCTTTTGGTTTTGTGGGATAAAGATCAACTTCAAAAATTAAATTTCATTATTCAGAAATTGACTTTGCAAATTCCAATTTTTACTTTGAAATTTGAAGTCACACTGTAATGGTTGTTTTGCATTATTATTATTTTAGTCTCATAATTTTGCAAGCAATATCTTTAAGGGTCCCTAAGTAATCAGTTTGGCACATCATTTTCTGGAAAATATAAGAACTACTTCCATGCCATGATTGTCAAGAGCTTGAGAAAATCATTGAAAAAATACAAAACTTAGATAAAATTCACTGCTGTAAGCATAACCTTGTTGAACCCAGGCACAGTCTCATAGTTAAAAGGATAACTAGTACAGATTACACAAAGATTTATTTAGTGAAGCGTAATCCAGTTTCACTTGTTTCTAGTCTCTTTCATCCCATTTTTGGGAAATATTTACTAAGGATTCTTTTAATTGAGAAAGGCTGGACTTTGAAAAGCATATAGGAGTTATTACCAAATATTTAGAACTTGTTTAGACCTTGCTTAAACTCCTATGATCGATGGACAAAATGTTGGCAATAAATGTGTGACAATCAGATGAGAGAAAACAATTGTAACTTGAATGGAGCCCTAGTCACCCAGATGGAAAGCCAGAATGGCTCATCAGGACTCTATGGGTGCAAAAGAACACCAGAAGATGATGTTAACAGCTGTCACTTGGTGAGCAAATAAATTTGTGGAAAAACAAAGTGTGTTATTCTTCTTCTGATCACCACAAGCATCCAAAGGGATAACTCTTTATCAGGGCAAGAAATACTTGCACTGTTTCCTTCTATATTTTTTGCATGTATTGCAAGTATTCCACAATACTGAATCTATACCAAGTGGCATCGCCAAAGAGAAGGTGTATCACTGACTTTCAAATACTTTAATCATGGTCAATCTATGATAGTTTTATTTGTAAATGGGTCTGAAATTCCCTCAATACTATCTTGAAATGCATTTCTAAGGTACTTACAGACTAATATTAGTCCATATGGGCCTTCAACAGGCCTCTGAAAGAAGAATGGCAATTTTAACAGGACTTTCACAGCTATTCGGTCCTCAAGCTCTGTACCCTCTTGACTTTGCTGAAAAATCCTGGACAGGAGAGCCATTTATTGGAAGTTGCTCAACACATCTTGCTGCTGTTGGTACAATGGAGGATTATGCCATTTTGGCAGAATGCCATGGCAGGCGGTATGTGCATTTTTAAATGTACTCTTGAAACTATCACAAAACATCAACTCTAGATTTAGCAAGAGAGAAGTAAATAGGTAAACTGTGTGTGCATTTACAAGTCCATAATAATAATTCATCCATTGATTAGATTAATGATATTGGATGAGTCAAATATGCACCTACACAATCAAGGAGTAATAGAATATCTATGAAAATATTCCTTTTAGCAATAGAAATTATGATTTCAAATAAAATCAGTTTCCCCTTAACCAATTTTTATTGGCACACATATTTAAAAACCCTGGGGTAGAGAATTTGACGAAGTATGATTGCCAATGAATATGTCCAGTTGTCTTGGAATACGAATGGACAGCAACAGTTTACATGAATATTAAAAGATTTTATTTCACAAAACACATAATCAAAGAAATTTGTAAATGCTAATGAGAAAATCGGGTAAACAACTAACCTTCCTAGGAAAGATGCCCAAAATTGAGTAAAGTTTGTATCACTGTTACGAGTATGATGTGGTATCCCACGCAGTGGTGCCAACAATGGGAGACACTGCATATTCATGGGGAAGTGCTGACATGTTCATGACTGCATGCAACTTGCTAGTAGTAGGTACAAATACAAGTTGAGAAAAATAACTAAGAACAAATTAAGGCACAATAATCACATATGCACAGACAATGGCATAATAATATAGCAAATATTATGGCTGCCAAAGAACTGGCCTTTTCCAGAGTAAAATCTTCCTACTATTTCTAGCAGGTCAAGTCCATTTCAATTGAAGACCTGACCTGCAGGAAATCCCAAAAAGATTTATTCATGGCTTTGCCATAACATACCATTACTCTAATTTTCCAAATAGTTTAACCACATAGTTTTCAAACAGTGTGGGCTGATAACAACTTTATGTATGCACGTACTTATATGCACCTTTTTCTGCAAACTGACATGGTACTGCAACATTTGCCATCCAAGATAAGTAGATATAACTAAATCAAAGAGCATCTTGCCAGTAATACACATGCCTCTCTTATGGTATGAAGAAACAATTAATAAACAATAGCTCTCTTCATCCAACTTTGAAATATAAATTCCTGTTTACGGTTAAGGTTTTTTTATACCTAGTGGTTCCATTACAATGTAATATCACTTACCAGTTCTGATAAAAGTCTTCTTCATAGGGTGCATTTTGCTGGATCAGAAACAGCCAATTCATGGCCTGGATACATGAATGGAGCAGTTCAGGCAGGTCAAAGGGCAGCATGGGAAATAATGTATGCTCTCTCACCAAACACCATTACCCCTTATGAAGTACATGAATCTCTGTAAGTTCACAATTAATAGAGTATGTACGTTTAACCGATAAGTAAGACTACCATTCATTTCACTAAAAATGGTCAACTGATCATACCTATGACTCTGCACATGACCAATGTGATGAGAATTTGGGAAATTCGGACCACATAACATATATTCACCACTTTTAGATGAAACTGGTAAAATCATGTTGCTGAGTAAATGCAAAATTGATGTCACATTATTTTTCCCTCAAACTGGAACTTTCTTGCCTCTCATCCAAGCTGTAGGACTCTCAATATTTTTCATCATCCTCTAAATTTCATTTAGTTTTCCTGAAAATTTGCTAGGATACTAGAACTAGACGTTCAAACTAGGATGATACCATTCAAATTGGATGCATGGTAATCCAATTGTTTAATTAATTTATTTTGTTTGAATAGTACCAAATAAATACTTATCTTATGAATTTTATCTACAGTTTTGCCAACTTTTAGAAGCTGATTATCTCAGACCCTAGATCATTATACATATCTAGCTATGTACTTCTACCTACTTATATATCAGATAGTAATGCAAGATTAGTGCTCACCCTATAATTAATTCCTTAGACCCAACTTTCATTACAATTTCACTACCTATGTTAAATATGATTTTGAATTAGTAATTGTTATTTATTATTATCAAAGTTGGATAGTTCAATGACACCATCAATATTTAGCAAATAGTCAATAGTTACATTAGTAACATTTTAAAGCTTATCACCTAATATAAAACTAACCAAGATAAAATGTGTTCCAGTCTGAAACATAGGGCAGCTAAATTTGATTGGACTGATGATTCAATGTCTTGGTTATCCATGGAGACAAGCTCAGAAGGTACAATGAACCCATCAAGAACTAGTGATGATGATAACATTCCAGGAACTGATTATCAGCCTAACATCCCAGTAACATGGAGAGTACTATCTCGCCTACAACCAGCATATTTACCATTGATTGCAGGAGTGAGTTATTTAATTGTACGTTTCCTTTTTCGAAGGTAAAACATTACAAAAAAATGAAGGAGGACATAAGAAAAATATGCTCCTATTTGTAACTATTTTTTACATACAAAGATTCATGAAAACATGTAGCCATGATCCTGTAAAACACAAAGGAACAATATACTGGTCGTAACATTTTAACTCTATGCCTTAATACCTAGACAATAATCTATTCCACCTCTCCAGTTTCTTATTAACATCCCATACTGTGCATCTGACCAAATATAATTAAAGTGTAAACATGGGAACATATATATTTCAATGTGAGACACTTGATGTATATTGGCAAGGAAAACAAAATGAAAAACTGATTACGAATTTGAATGAAGTTTTTCTGGGAAATATTTAATACAATTACATTGAATGGACAGGAACTATGAATGTGATGCATTAAAATGAAATGGGCTTAGTCACATGAATAGTCAGCTTAAGCTCACCTCAGACCTATCTTGCCTAATCTCAATACAGCATTGTTAACAGATAAGAGGATGCCAAAGCCTTTGCAGCAGAAGCACAAAGGAGCCAAGAGTCTTGGAAATTCAATTGCCTTTTACCAAGATGTATAAGTCGATTTAATTGTTGCACAGCTTTTAAACAAATATCCTCATTGGTTTTCCAGGGATTAAAGAAAATCCAATGTTAACATAACAAGGTTAGTTAAGGTAGTTTACTCAAAAATTTAACATTTAAAAACTAAAATAAAATTTTAATAACATAATAAAATTGAATGTATCCACTTTTAAACTTTTCCTAAACACTTGATGATCTATTCATTCTGTCCATGAAATCAAATGAAAATGTAAAAAGTAGTATTAGTAAAGTACTTTAAGGCCCTCCCAATAAATGTCCGATACCAATTTGCACCAAGCTGAGTTTACAGAGATAAATGCACAGGGTTCCTCAAACAAATAGGCCTTTACTCCCTCTACACACTAATTTTAAATTTTGATACAAAAATGTTTTACCACGAAGATACTAAAATAGTTAATGCAACCATAAAAATGAAAACATCTTCTACTATATTTACAATACAAGGTAATTTATTTCAAAATATACAAATACATAAGAATTTTTATTTTAATAATAGTTCTCCAAAAGTGTGTTGGTAATTGGAAGGGGCAATGTTCATTGACATCAATTCTTGGAAAAGAAGCTTTGCAGCATAAGGAAGTCGAACCTGAGATATCTGTAATAAAAATAATCTTCACTGAAAACATCACAATTTTAGAGGCAAAAATCATTAGTAAAAATAATTAATTAATTATAACAATTAATAATATAATTAAAAGAGGTAAAAGCCTACGTTTCACAACATACTAACTCATATAGCCAGTAAAATACATAATTTGCTACTCATTTCATTGTCTCTGCTTACCTGTGTTTTATTCTTGCAACCCTTGCATTCAAAAGTGTTATTCCTCAAATTTGCAATAGCGATTAGGCCACAGAAGTTGCAAACATGAATTCTATAAGGATCAGAAACCTCAAACAGACGTTCTCGGAGAAACTGAGCTGCTCCGTGAGCTATTTGACAGTCTCGTTCCATTTCTCCAAAACGAAGACCACCATCCCTGCAATTAAACAATATCAGAGAATGTATAAGTAAAGACACAAAATTAAAAAAATATTTCTCCACTCCAAAATTATATAAACAACAAAAATAACAAGTTATAAAAAGTAATTTTCAGTTTTTAAAGAGTATACATTATAAAATATGGTGCTTAATAAATGTTCAACTGGCCAATATTAAATAATGTAAGAAATATATTATAGTAAAAAATAAGAAGTGGCTAATTTAATATACAGTATTGCTGATTGAGGCACAGGTTGGTAATAGAAAATGGTAGATACTTGGATATTCATATGCATATGAATACTGCATATATTCTTTTTCAGTTCAACTTCTTCAAACTAAATTTTGGGAAAAATATTGGGTTCGAACAATACACAAGCATATACGGTAATTCAAGTCTACTATGGTCTTGTTTTCAGAGGTATTACAGTCTAACAATCATCTGTTAGTTAAATGATTAGTTAGTTCTTCATTTCATTCATCCAAAATTTTATTCCACTAAGCCTTCTGAAAAATTTCACATACACAGTTAATATTACTGTTAGATATTAGATGCAGTTCCCTTGTCCATAATCATGCTGGAAAATCAACAATGAAGGCTTACACATACGTAATTACATCAGTGGAAAAATAAATAAAAAATTCCATTTGTCAACCATATAAATAAGTCTAACAATAAGTTTAAAAAAAATTATTTGCAATAAATTATTTCACAAAACTCAGTTACATCAATCTGAAAAAAAGCTGCACCATTGATCTGATGCTACATATCTGCTAGCATACTCTTCTTCCCTCCCATAGCAAATAACTAGCAGATAGCAAAGCAGTAGTGAGTAGAGAGACTAATCCTCTACACCATGACCCTCTATCCTCCCATAAAACTAACAAATCAAAGCAATCAACATTCCCTATAAACAAACATTCAGTGGGGATAGCCTCATTATATCTTCATCACTATATTGTGTGCATATAATGAACATTCAATGAATACTTACCAAATAATTTTTAGAGCTAAATAAGGCACTGACATTCTTTTCTAATTGTTTGTAAGCAAAAAAAATGTATCAGTAACTGTTTAAATAAGGACTTTTACTTAAATCAAAATTTTTTATTTCTGTCAACCCTAGGATGTTTTATAGTTTTCCTTTATCTTGATAGTGAAAAAATGTGTATATTACATGATCTTACACAGTAATCAATAGACCTTGCTACTTATTTTGGATGGATATTCCCAGCTTCTACAATGTTTCACAATATGCACCGGTATTGATTGTGGCACAACAGGGAATGACGTCAACTGAAAAGTGAGCTTAATGGTCCGACGGAAGAGGACTATCGAAAAGGAATCGAAAAATTGGCAATATGTTATGACAACTGCTTGAACACCGGCAGTAATTATGTGAAGATATGAGCATATATATAAGCGTTACACAGAATTTAAAAAATCACACCTAAAGATGGTTTGCGAAGTTTTTGTTTTGAAAAGGGTAGAACTCTCTGGATGACTATAATATATATATGTTGGCCCACTTATGACATGGTACATGTTGTGGACAATCTTTATGTCAGTCACGCAATTTAGGCAGACTTGTGTTCTCCTGTGTGTTATATTGATAAAACAAAATCTTAAAGAATATAAAAGAATCTTTTTAAAAACAATTGATTTGTTCAAGAGAATTACAGAAACCCACCACATTTAAGGGAACGCCTGTATTGATCTGAAAATTCTTTGTTAGAGTTTGCTTATGAAGAGGAAACAATGGGCTGAATGAACTGAAAGAAGAGCTTAACAAAGAAACCGTGTACATATTATGTAAACTTGTAGTTTTAAATGTGCTGGTGTATAAATATTGTACCACAAGTTATTTATTACAGTTGTAGTAGGCTGTTGTGTGCTTAATAATCAGGTTGCTTTTTTACCCCAAATACCTAAAAATAAAAAATTAATTCCCCCTCAGAATTCACTATTTTTAGGTTTTTTGTCCTCTGATTTCCATTTAATTTCATGAATACATAATTAAGGATGGAGAAAATTGTACAATTCCTGACAATAATGTAACAGCTGAGGCAGCAAGAGAGAACTACAATATTAAATGCAACTATAGAACTATACCATTATTAAATGTATTCAACTTTAATCTGCAAAAAATGGACAATGAAATAGGGAAAAAGATATTATTGGCATTGTGGCCCAAAGCATGCTATACTTTTTGTTTTTTTTTGACTTGGATTCTGCATTGTAGTCTAGGTTCTGATACAAATTCAGTAAGAATTTGTATGCAATGCCTTGTTTGGCATTGAAGTGAAAGTTTTTGACCAACCCCCGTTCAGCCTGAACCAGACTCCCAGACTTTCACTTGTTCTTATGACTGAAAAAATGTTTGAAAGGTCAACACTTTACAGATGACAATGCCGTTAAGCTTTGAGGAGAAAAAGTGGTCGGAGATTCTGGTGAGAGAGGTCTAACGAAAAGGAATTGAAATATTGATGATACACTTGGTTAAGTGATATTGGTGATAGTAAAAAAAACCTCACTTTTATGTACCATTATTATACATGCAAAATGACTGATGTGACATGATATTTAATAATTTAAAATTAAGTACCTTGCTTAAAAACCAGATTAAATTATTCACATTTTGCATTTTAATAGCTCAAGGAAACAATATTCTTCCAATATCAAAGAAAAACACGTTCTTTATCTATGCAGAATTTGAATGGCAAGTAACGATTTATTTCATAGAACTCTTCCAGAAATAAAATATGAAGTATGTTCAACAGTAAACTACAACCTGGTGATTTACCTTGCCCTTCCTTCCATGGGTTGCCGGACCAAAATTTGCACAGGGCCTCTGGCTCGGCTATGGATTTTATCATCCACCATGTGCTTGAGACGTTGGTAGTATGTGGGTCCCAAAAATATTTGGGCATTAATTTTACGACCCGTGTGACCATTGTACATTACTTCATTACCACGAAGCTGGTAACCATACTCTTGTAGAAGAGAAGAAATTTTCTGCACATTGACAGCATCGTTAAATGGTGTTGCGTCGCCAATTTCACCCTTGTTTGAAGAAACCTATATAAATAAGTACCACGAAAAATTATTATAAGCATGGATATAAAATGCAAGTCCAAGTAATATAAAATTACAATCTCTTCAAAAACATTTAATGCAAACGACAATTGAGCATTTAATTTTTTTAACAGCTATCGTTAAGCCTGGGGATAAAGACAGGTTTTATTCTAACAAAATTATATGAACAGTACCTACCTTTCCTTGCAGACATTCAATTAAATGGCCAATGGTCATACGTGATGGGATAGCATGAGGATTAATGATGATATCTGGCGTTAAACCTTCACATGTAAATGGCATATCCTGAAAACAATTTGAGATGTAAGCCACAACATCATTACATATGTCAAATGAACATTAATAATATAAAAATTACTGATAATTCAAATGATAGACTGAAAATATGCACCAATCTTCAATTGACACCTAGGGAATAGGTTTCATCTAAATTATCCTCATATTCATTGCAGCAAAAAAAATACCACCTATTTTATTTATTTTTATTTTAAAGAAAATTGTGCACATACAGCAGTGTTGCCATTTTACAG
>LYUA01001090.1:213832-232290 GCA_002093875.1 Calopteryx splendens | reverse complement strand
TATATATATATAATAGCATATAGTTTCAAAAGTGACACTTTTATTTTGATAAAATACTGGTCATTCAAAACCTGTGGCTCATTTCTAATACCCACCTGTTATACAATTGGTAATAAGCTGACATACTTCACAGCACTCAAAAGGGTTTCTTGAATGAAAAATATCCTAGATCTATGCATAGTAATCCCTGAGTATGTATTCCATCAAAAAACCTATACTGGGTACCCTTGATTTAGGATCCTCACACTTATGTCACTAGTTAAAAATGTACACTTCTATATTTCCCATAGCTCAGCATCAAAGAGTCTGTAGAGAGAATATTTTTACTATCACTCACTTCAAATTATTCATAATTTTTATTCCCGATTATAGGCAACTCAGTTATATAATATATATTAAAACCATTAAATGATTTTAAATTAACTAAAATAGGTAGGAATCCCTGAATTTATATTCCTCTGATCATTCATGTACTAACTAAATATGTGAAGAATATAAACATTTTCTATAATATTTTCTAGTAAAACCTATTAAAAACGTCACAGATATTATTGCATGCTGTAGTGGAGTGATAAACTGCTCATCAATAAGTAAGTAATGGCATATTGCTGTCTGTTGCTAGTATGCAAGTTGGAAAAAAGGTAGTCTGTATGCAGGTGCTAAAATGGACTATCATATAATGGAGGAGTTTATATCACAACTCAAGTAAACATTTTCATGATGCATCGGCTTACAAAAGCCATTATTATGGATCAATAATCACTTGTGCTCAAAATTGTTAATTTTGTAGTTTTCACATTGGTACTTACTAATTTTAATGACAAAAGAGTCAATGAAAAATTATTATGGCTGCATCAATCTTATGTGTTAAGTGTCAATGGAACGTAATTATTGTTGAAATGATAAGATTCAAAGCAAAATTGAGAAATTGGTTGGTTAAACATGAAAGGTGAGCAAATAATTTATGATGCACATGTAGCAACTTTGACGATAAAAATGAATGTGTACTGAGCAACTCAAGAATCCTGCTAGAGGGGAATCTAGAGGGCTTTGCACTTCATAAAGTGTCTTATCTATTCATACTTTGCATGCATGTAGTGGAAGATTGTCATTTATCATTCTTTAAAATTAAATGTTCTCTTCAGAACAGCTTACATATACTGCATACGAAATTCTTACAATAATTTTGAAGTGCCAATAGATCTTCATACACCATGGAAAGTATATCTGATGTTTTTAAAACACTGGCCAAGGAAATGAGTCAAGGTGTTCAGAAAGGTAAAGCAAACAAAGGTGACAATTTACTTCATAGTGATGAGATTCTGCTGCTGTTATGAGAAGGATATCTGCCCAGTAGTACATAATGTTTCCTTGTCAGTAAGGTTCTATTGTTAAAAAATGAAGGAAATACCTATTCCAAGTGATGATTTGTTCTTTCATTGATTATTATTTGGACGGAATTGAATGGTAACTTGAGTGGTATCATTTCTGGTAGGCACTTTAAAGAGTGAATTGCTAAATCCAATATGATATACTGGATGAAAACTCACATATTTTGATCCTTGGATTGAAATTGATGGTCAAGATATCTTTTTCAAGCACAGGGTATCAGGCAGGAACTCAGAATTCCCAAGAGGTGAGTAAGATGGTGGTACTTTGAGGGGTGTACCAAGGGGGAGGAGACAAACTTCTTGGGTAACTGATTTTAGGGTTTCAGGAGTTGTTTGCATCGGGATGAATCAAAAAAGGGGAAATCCATTATTAAAACTAAAATGACTTTTTATTTTGCACAAGTTTAATGAAGGCAACAGCACGATGCATTTTGATAGAAAATATTACCATTAGACAGCTTTCCTTATCCATGAATAACAGAACATCACCATCAGGAAGTAGGTTTACTTCCCTATGTATTTTAACTTTTCCAACTCCCTCCACCCTTTTTCTCTTACCTTGGCCTTAACTTCTTCAATCTTCATGAACATAATTTTAAAATACATCTCATAGAGATTCTTTTACTAGCAAATGCATTTCCTCATGGTAGGTTAGTTTAGTGCACCTTATGCTCCATAGATGTGCATATTCTGCTAAATAACCATTTACTTAGTTTTTATGGAAACATTAAAAAACCTACTCACTGAAGGAGAAATTAAGGAATTATCAAAAATTAATTAATGACAATTTGAAATTGAGGGGTTCACATTACTATTTCATTTTGATAAGGAGGTTATATGAGTTCAATGATGAGTTGGGTAGTTGTAGTTTAACAAAAGGGATAAGTCTTGAATTAAAATGTTACCCATTGACTTCCTAACTGTTCGTGTTACCTTAGGTATATCATACATATATCTGATTTTGTAGATGAAATGCTTTTTTAATTAAAAAAGTTATGATGCCCTCAAAAATTAAGAAAAGTAGGATTAATAAATTTTAAGACCATTCAATAAAATTTAAATAAGCATTAAGCTCTTGAGCCCAGAAACATGAAACTCAAATGGTTGCATAAAGTAATTCATGCTTACCAATAAAATAATAAATACGTACAAGCATACATATTTGTGTTTTTATAAGAAAAAAATCATCTGTCGTGAATCACAACTGACTAAATTTTAAATGAGCCAGTTGACATCTGACAGGATAATCTGTATTTTAATAAAAGTATGAATGAAAAGTTTTTATGCAAAATAAAAGTAGAGAATTAAATCAGTGTCTTTGGTTTTAATAATTTTTACTTGGACAATACCAGTTTATCACAGACATGAAAATTATAAAGATTTTTTTTCAGTCACAAAAGCCTTGGCAATATTTATGTACATGATTCACATGTGATCAATACCAGCTTTTATCAATGCTTGAATGCAATAGGTATGATTGAGTAAATAAACATTTAAAACATCTTTGGTTTTGCTATGGGATTTGATTGGCATTTGTAAATTTGTACATAGTTAATAGTTAGTACCTATGAAAGCAACTTAATGAAAATTTAATATTTTCATGAATTGTGCACATGAAATGAGTGTAGAATATTTATCAATTTTTAATATACAGTAGACCCACATTTTTTACATTTCCCATCCTATTTGATAGTAAGGCAGAAAAATACAAGAAAAACAGTTCACTATGCTAAATCAAGAGAGTCTAATTTTACATTCAATTATGTGATTTGTAATCAGGACTTAATATACATTTATTAAAACGTCTGAATTAGATATTGATACTTCTTAAATATTAATAAGCTTAAGTATGTGATAGATGCATGTTAATCAATAAAACTCAGTATTAATATCATCATATACCTGTTCTTTAAAAAAACATAGCTGGCAAACATTCTGCCTAAAAATGTTTTGAACAATATTCACATTTTTAACCTAAATAACTATTTCTATTACAAAAAATCAAATGCACAAAGATGATGTTCTCTCTTACATGGGCCTACTGTATAAGTTTTACTACCTCTGGTTAATTTTCTCATCAATATGATCCAGCCTAAACACTTTGTTTTACAGGATGTTTGTGTAATAAATAATCCATTGAAGTATATGCTTCATACTGATCAGCATGCCTGCACACCGAAGTCAATATCAAAAAAAGTCCTCCGTCTAATATTTACATCGTTGACCAATAGAGGATGTCATGGTCTCTTTGATTAAACTCTGTACAGTGAAACTACCTAATTTACTACAGTTTTTGAGATAAATTCCATCTAAATGTTTTTTTTATAAAATAATTTTAATAAAAGACCCATGTTTTGGTCTCCTTTCATTTATTTTCAAACAGTGTGTCAACATGGTCTTATCAAACATCAGAGGAGTCAAATAAACATCACTCACAAGAAAAAAAAACTTATCGAATTATCATTATTGTTATTGAAACTGTAATACCAAACATTTGGTTTTTTTTGAAATAAGGAATATCCCCAAATATAGATTAGATCAGTAGAGTTTGTAGATGGATTCACATAATTAAATTAGCTTTGTCCAATAATTTGTCAATGAAGATTTTTATTAAAAATATGTTATAAAACTGATGTAATTAATAAAATGTACGGTTAATAAGGGTAAAGTCTTTGTAAAAATATTGTATCACAAATTTCATTTCTGGTTGCACTAGCCTAATTTTCAACATTAATTAAACAATAACTTAATAAAGTTGTGTCTAGTGCAAATTCATTGAAATTACTTCTTGGCACTACAATGTCATTTATAAAGTGGGTTTTCTTGTATCAATGTATAAAATTTTTTTGTGTATAAAAACAGCAAAACCTCTTTCTAGCTCATGAAATTAATCTTCAAATTCTCAGTCCCTATGTATAAAAATGAGAATTTTGGAGGAATTGAAATGTTTTTATCCAAGAAATTTTGCAGAATAATCCATGAATTTTGTATTTCTCTGTTTTCCAATTGTTTTTTTTGAAAATGCAAATTTTATCTCACTTTATACACCAGGAAATAAATTATTACACCCATTTAACAGGTAAAAACTATTTTTATGGGCATTTTTTTGTTTTTTTAAAGATAATTTTCATTCTTCAAAACTCAACCTTTGAATTTGAAATCGTAATCTAACAATAAGTGAAGTACCTTGTCGGCGAAATGTCAGCCATTTTTTTGGCAGTGATCTCTACTTTCTTAAACTCTCGTGTTCGTGATTTCTTAAGAAATAAACCTAACTGAGCATCAATGTAACTTGTGCACGTCAACTTTCCCAAAACTATCATCATTATTCAGCCATTAGAATGAATGACAATCCTCTCCTCATGTTGCTATGCTGTCATTTTGTCAGCAACTACCAATGAACAAACTGGAAATGTCAGTGTTGAATATCCAAACAATCTCGAATCCACGGGTGAGATGATAATAGTGAGGAGAACAATTATGGCTGTGCAGTGAGGTGCTAGCACATAATGCACTGCACACATTTGTCTAGTAGAAGTATTCGTCGTTTGCAGAGGATCCAGGCACAGAAGGGCGAGGGCGTTGGAGTTTGGTTTGGGCCGACTGCCAAGAGAGAGAAAGAGATTGGAGGGGGAGAGAGAGAGATTGTGTGTTGGTGACAGAGGAGGTGGCGTGGGTTGAGGGGTTTTGGGTGTAGGGGAGGGGGAAGGGGCGGTGGGTGGGGAGGGGAGAAAGAGAAACTGTAGTGGCCAAAGATGCACTTAGGGAGGGACGGCACATGCTCGTTTATTTTTCATTCTCATACTCATTACGGGATTGTGTGATGGTATTCATGATGGAGGAGGGTAAACTCTGAATTATATCTGGTGTATTTAAAAGTTGAGGAGTTTATTTCAATAGGGAATTACATGCTTCAAGTTTGGCCAGCTAAATTATAAAAACTAGTTCAAAAATACCTCTAGTCCTAAATGTTTTATTTTTTATTTTTATATGCTTTCTATGAGTAGGTAAATGTTGTCAAGGAATTTTTAAATTCATGCATATGTAGCTGTAAAAACTCACATGAGCCTTGACTTTTGGAATCATTAGCCCAAAATATAATGGTAGGTAGGAACGGTCAATTATGCTATAAAAAAACATGCAGATTTTACTGTAAACAGACTGAATAGGAATAAAATTTGGCATTACTCACTCTATCAGTCTGAGCATTCTTCCTTGAATTCCAGCAAAATTCAAGAATGGCAACCACAATTGCCAATGCCAGCCCACATAGCAGAACAACAAAAACTCCACCTGAGATACAAAGCAGATATATATGTAAAAGAATATGATTTTTTCAGAATTTAAAATAGAGATAAATAGAGTATTATAATTCCTTAAATATTTGAAAAATTTTAAATAGCCTGAATTTAGTTTTACTTTGTGGATAACCTAAAAGATTTAATATTTTGATAACAATTAATGAAAAACTTCCACTAAAAGTATCAGCAATGATATTTCGAACTCAGATTAGTATTGTAAATCTTGAAATATAATCTGATATTATTCTTTGATTACTCTTTATATATTGATCTTTGTTACTCTTTGATGCTGGAGAAAAACTAAATTTGGCTACAGTTGAGTTGAAAAATGAGGTTACTTTCTCTGCTTCAAAACATTTTGAATACATCAGCATACTGCTAGCAAAAATTGAATGGCCATGCATTATGTATATGACACCAAGTGTACCATTAACTGATTGATTGATTTTTAATCATTAATAGCAAAATCAAGTTTAGTTTATTTTTATGTTTTCAGCTAACACTCAACACAAAGAAATTAGCAAATGTTTTTGGCTGAAAAGTATATTTTCACTTGTACTCAAAGTAACTTATACTCAAAGATATTCAGAGCCATAAACTTTTCCTCAGTATAAACAATTGCACACAGGTTAAATACGAGAAAAGAGAGTGCTACGACCAATTTGGATTATAAAAAAATATTAAATACCAATATTTTCTACTCCTAGTGCATTGGCTTTGGATTCCTTGTTCTTGTCATCTCTGTTACAAACATCTCCAGTGTTCTTCCACCACTTGTCATACAAAATTTGAATAATACCCTTCTCTTGAAGTTCTAAAATGGCCAGTGATATCTTGTCCCTCCATGGTGAACCTTTATTTTGAAAAGAGGTATTATAGTTTCAACATCGAATCAACAGAAATAAATTGAATTTCAAAAGACACTTTAATCTTTTTTAGGAATGGATTAGGCTGTGTGAAAATATATTTCAATTCTAACAAGCAAAATTAATAAAATTTGACAGTTTTTCATGTTCAATTGGAGAAAAATAATGACCATGGCTTGATAATTGCTGATATCTTCTGGCACAATCATATAATTTATTCAAAATCCTATGAAATATTTAGTGATGCACACATAATTCAAAATGATAGACCCTCAGGTATCAAAGGTAAATTCATTTAGCATGTATGCAAAAAGCTATCACAAATGAAATACCACATGCAAAAGTTGGAATTTGAAAATACCTTTTGGAGTTGCAATTCCATATCCTTTGGAATCCAGAAGGCCACCAATTTGCGTTAAATTACAATCCCTTTGGACTGCATAGTCAAGCATTGTGGACTCCATAAGAAAGGCATAATCCCCTTCTAAGACCCTTTTCACCCCTTCTTCATATGTAGATACAAACACAGCAGGTCTTTTACTTTCCATGAATCTCCACATTTTTTGATAAATCCCAATCTTTGAATCCTAGACAAAGGTAAATAAAATAATAGAAAATTGCTCTTATGATTTTTCCCCATTATATTTTGAAGACAAATAACAGAAAATGAAGATTTTTTTTTTGAATCTCTCTGTTCTCCACATTTTAGAGAAATGATTTTTATATTCTTCCAAACATGGTTTTATATTACTAGTGACAATTATTTCAATGCATTTTTCAATTTTCTGTCACAATAACTCGATGTAGTTGATGTTCCACCCATCAAAGTAATTTTTATGCTGACATTTTTTTCTCAGTAAAGGATGGTAAGATGATACACTGATGGAACCAAGAGAAACATTGCTATTCTTTCTGAAGTAATGGATTCTGAGGAACACTTTGAAGAGTTACTTCACATAAAAATCTCACAATAAAGTAGCATTTGACATTGAAATGTTAATGGCAAGATTATCCAAGGAGCTAATTATAATAGCTTCATTGAGTATTTTGCTTCAGGATGTGCAAAATGTATAAAAACATTTATGGAAATATTGTGATTAATTTTTTTAGCAGTGAAATTATTTTTTCAGTCATGCATCCCCCCTAAGTCGTATTTTTATATATTTCATTAAAAAACCCAGAGAAAAATACTTCTTGTATTCCTTGTATCCCATTATAGATGATGCAATTGTGCATTTTCTTTCATTGAATGGTTTTTAAATGAAATTCCTTCAATTTAAACAATTAAAGGATGTAATTAAAGGATGTAATTAATATTTGGGAAGAAAATGATACATATGCTGCTCAATTAGGTTTGAGAAATCATTTATTAAAACTTTTGCCAAATCTCTAAAACATAGAAAGCAAAAGATTTAAAAACTAACATTTGGACCAAGTTCACTAGAGCTAAAATTAGAGTATTTTAAAATTTTTATCTCACCCATTAATTAATGAACAAAATGAAATGACCCAAAGAGTTATTACTCAAGGACCAAAGAGTGCTTAAAATTTTTAATTTATCTCCAAAAAATAGGAAGTTGCTTAATGATATAAATGATATGTATTGATATTAGCAGAAATAGCTCATTGCTCAATCGTTACCATCTTATATCTTACCCTGAAAAATGTCATGGTCGAACCTCCTTCCAAAGTGCCATAAGGAATTTCTGTCTGCTCAGCTAAATCAGCTGCATTCTCTATGGGAGTTATCATTCTTTCTACAGTAAGGAAAGCAGCCAGATTGGCTGTGTATGAAGAAATTATAATAAGAGTGAAGAACCACCAGATGCCTCCAACGATTCTTGTTGATGTAGCCTGTTTTTATGGTAAAGAGTACTTAATTAAAATCAAATGAATTTAAAGAACAATCATAAGTGAATCAAAAGATTTAATACCTTCCTAAGTTTAAATTAAGCATATAATAACAATTGATTTTAAAATTTACTTTAGTGGTGAAGTGATATTTAATCATGAAAGGAGCTTTTATAGATAAAAAAAACCCTTTCCAAGTTCATTCATTTTTTGTTTTTGTTTGCAACTTCAACAAATTGATTTTTAAGCCATCCAAAGTGGTGTTACACAATTCCAAGTAGCCTGGATTATCTTCTTATTCACTTCTTCGCCATATAAAATGTCATCATTCGTTAAAATCTTTTGGATACAAAACAAACACATGTGAATAATAATTGGCTCTATTTTTAAGCAGTTGAAAATGAAAAAAATAGAGAATAGTGAATTATCTACTGGCATGAAGTTTTGAGGAAGACTTTGAAATATGAGCCACCTAAAGCATGATGGAGAGCATAGTTTTCTTAAATTAAATACTTAAATCATTTTTATGAAGATATTTATTATGTAATGGAGTATTTATGGAAACCTAAATTTCCTGAATTTTATTGAAGTATACAATCAATATCGGGTATTATATCTTTTGTAATCAAGATACTGTTGAATTCATTATCATAAAGCCACAGAAATTATTATATATTTTCAATTCCTAGATCAAAACTATAATAAAGAAGAAAATTACTAGCAATTAGGTCACAGATTATGTTAAACTAGATGATATATCATGGATATTAATTTTATAGACAGTGGAAAATGAAATTCACAATATTATTTTAAGTAAGAATAACTTATATTGGTTTCGTTGTATAATTTTCTGGCATTAATAAAAATTGCCAAAATTAAATAGCATTAGAAAGAGGATTTTCTAAAGAGATTAATGAGGATTTATTTTCTTAGCACTTATTTACATGGAAATAGGGAAGTCAAAGAACAATTATTATACAGAAGCAAGATGATAATACAGTGAAAGAAATCAACATGGCATGAGAAGGGTAAGCTCTAGTTTTAAAAATAAATTACAAGTATAGTGTGTAGTTGGAATGATAAGTGAGATCAGGAAGTCAACTGAAACAGGGAATTGCTAGATGGGCATTGGAATAGCAGTGAACTTTTTGGGTCACAGATATTCAATGAGACAATACTCTGTTACAAGGGTATTCATCACAAGCTATGATGGAGCCTTTTATCCACCCTTAAATGATCCCCATCCTACCAGCTCTTAGCAATAAAGTAGTTATATTTATAAACCAATTCAACATTTCTGAGGTGAAGAACCATAATGTTAATAAATTATGTGACAGATTTGATTAGCATGTTTTAAGATCTAAATTAATATTTTTTGCAAAGGAAATTCATTTAGATCGCCATATAACCTTTGTAAATAATTTAATACTCTCTCAAATGACTAAAATTCATTACTACAAACATACTACTAACTTTCTCTTAATGTAATCTGAAAGAGAAAGAGAGAAGTCTGGCTTCAATCATTATGGAATTGCACAGAGCTGAAAACTAGGATTTAATCAATAAATAAAGCTCATACTGTCTCAATTGTCGCAATTAAAATAACCATTGACATACTGATTTCATTATATCATTAATTATTTCATTAGAATTTACTGAAATGAGCAATAATGCAAAACTAAATAGGTTTAAACGTCAAAATTTTCATTATTTTGGTATAGATTAGGAGAGGAAACACTGATTATAATATAATTAGTAATAATGACAAAGATTTAATAGGAATCAGAAAAAAACTAAGACTCACAAAAAAAATTTTGAATAGAAGACAAATGGATCTCACAGAAAATAAAACTCAACCAACACAATTTCCATTTTGATGTTCTCCAAGATAGGTGAAATGAATTTCTCTACCTTTGACAGCCTTCATTGGATGTCTTTTTTAAGGTAAAATAGTACCTATTTATGCATCATAGGGTCATTATGAATGGATATATTATTTATATATTAGAAGAAGAGCTAATACTGAGTTTGTCATTGAGCAAATGATAACTATTTTTAGGATGTAAGAACACTTTCTGCCATACTTAACAACTCAGAGAAAATACATGTATTGATATATGGATACCTAAGTACCGGGATGTTGATTTTTTGAACACATTTTTTATGTACATTATAATCTAACCTTGGCCTGTAGATAATAGAGGAGTGTGCTTAGGTAAAATAAATGAAGAATTCAAATAAGCAGCAAACTTAAAATAGAATTTAACTAGGAAATGCAAATTTAAACACTACTATTACTGATAAGCTCAGGAATCACCCCCACATACAGATTAAAGGCATATATTCCTTTCTAACAGTGTCACCTGCTTGTATAGTGATAAGGATTTAATTATTTTCATGAATTTATTCTAGTTGCCAAAAGAGAATTCTTAATTTTCAAAACAGCTGATGGAAATAAGAATGGAAGTCATAGTGTACGTAACCAAGAGGGAATATATTATAATCACTGGAATTTTAAAGTTTGGGTCTATAGCATTTCATTGGTGCAATAAATTAAAAGAACAAAATTAGCCCAAGTTAACAAGAAAAAAGAAAGATGGAGAAATTTTATTTCAACAAGATTTATGAATTACAGGGTGTGATTATTTCTAGCATCATACATTTAAAAGAATTTAAGAAACTGTAAAGCATTATAAATAAAGATGCTTTAGAAACTATCATGAAGACAATATGCTACAAATATACCAGGAATTAAAAATGCACTAAAATACAATCCAATTTATAAAAAATGATACATTTAAGTAAGCAGTAGGAATTATCATTCTAGATAAAATATATACAGGGAAGTGCATGAGCTTCCGGTAAATATATTGTAAGCTACATATCTACCCTTTTCTTTCATTTCAATAAGTCCTACAAGGAGTAGTTGGAAAGGATCTAAAATACATAACATAAAATTGATAAAAATCATAACAAAATAAAATGGGAATGTGATGACGTAATTTCAATCTTAAACAACACATTACATGTTATAAAATATTAAAAAATGTTCATTGTTTCATGGGATTGTATTGAGATTTAAATTTTCATTGGCACATGAATATTTGAATTTAAATATTTTATACCAACTGCTCACTTGAAATAATATGACACTATATAATACAATGAAAGACAGAAATCTTTAAAGTGTGAAAAATCAAACGATATGGCATTTGTAGTTTGATATTAAAAAATATTGTTATAAAGATTAGCATTAAAGGGTGAAATTGATAACAAAAATTACGCATTAAAGGCCAATACCTTGCGTATTAGCTTATTTTCATTCGAAAAAACACGTAGGATATTCATGAAACTTGTGCATTACTTTTTGTAAATGGTGAACATTATCTTGAATTCAATTATTGAATAATTTGATTCTGCTTGTCAGAACCTACAGGGCACTGGAATGATTATTGCAATTTCAATGTACTGTAATTGGAGTAAAACAAAATTATGATGCATTTGATGTTTTTATCTTTGCATTAGCATTCTTACGCGGGATTAAGAGACTAGGGGTAACCGTCCTCATCAAAGGAAAACTCAGCATTAGGTTTAAAAAAATGTCAAATCGCAGGTACTGTTGTTATGTGGTCCCAAAGGAAATTAGTACAGAGCCTTTTGAATTGGAGCCTTTATTGAAGGTTAAAAAGCTCACTCCTCCCCATTTTTCAAAATCAGTAAATGAGGAGGAAACTTAAAGAGATGTTGAGTGACCTTGGTCGCCAACTAACTCAGATTCGCTTGACCCTATGATGCGTAAATAGTACCTTTGGGTTGAGATCAGATCCTTGTTGCATGAGGGTGCCGATGGTGAACCAAAAGGAGTTGGCGAGCGTGAAGTCATTCTCAACCACTTGACCGTCTCCGAGGCCGAGCATGTAACCGCCACCGAGTCCTCCGTAACCGCCTCCGCCGGAGCAACCGTGCTCGTGGTCGAATAGGTAGGTCGACGACACGGGATCTGATATGGTATTAGGCACCGAGTACGTCGCCGTCTCACATGGCTTTGGCGGGGACCACTCGTAGGGCGAGAAGCGAGCCACCACCCATATCGTTAGCGAGACGAGGACGTACGCCCCGAGCATGTAGAACCAGATGGCGACCGCAAGTGGGTTCATGAACGAAAATAGCCGGCTGGGCATGCTCTCTGAGACCTATCAAATATTCGTGAGGGACACACACACATTTTATTTCACTTGACCCGCTGCTTCGGGAGGAAAGGGGAGGGGGGTCGGTCACGTGAAGTTGGATTCAACCCTCCGCTCAATTATCATAAATAATTCGAAGGGGAATCACTGCAGTGCGACGTCGGAATCAAGACGCCTTAATGGAGCAATTCACCGCGTTAGGGAAGGTGGGGACGAGGAGCGCTACAGAATCTCGCACCGTGGATCTTTGTCGCGGAAAGCTGTCAATAATACATCTCACTCAGCTTCACCTCAGCCCATTCACACAGGTCGCGCGGGGAATTTTGCTTCCAGGAAGGTTTTCTCAAAAAGAGGTTTCGGATATTGGATCATCTAAGTCTAGCAACAATAAAAATACAACTAATGCCAAGCTCAGTTGTATCCCAGGTCCTTATTTGGAAATTTTTGTGGTTTTCAGATGCATACATTATAAGATTCATACAAAAGTAACACGAATGGGTGAATCCCTTTACTGAAATGACAAAAATATTCTTGTGGTAGCTGGCCTCAGCAAAGATCATTCATCAGAGATCTGTGGCAATTTTGGAATGGCAACACATTATAATACCTACTTACTTTGTCCTCAGAAAGGACGAGATGTTTTCTGATTGCAGATTATTATTACGTTTCTAGGAAAAAAATATTTTTCAAGAACGAAACATTATTGTTCAAGGTTTTGAAATTAAAATTTTAATGAATTGTAACTGTAAAATTCTCAAATATCCACTATCAACTATACGTATAGGTGACAAAATTTGAATAAAATATTAAAATATGAGAATTCCAAAGGCAGAAGGAAACAGCAAAAATATCGTTTCTACTTCCACTATAAACGATTAAAAAAAGAAGAACAAATAATGAATTGTCGCAATTAGAATTTTTAATGCCTGATATTAGATTTTAAAAAGATTTTCCCACCTCCGGTTTCCAGGTCTTCGAGTAACGCTGTTTAATCTGGTCCGGAAAAGAAATCATTGAACAATAATTATACACTTAAAGAAAAAAAGTTAAAATTGTCTAAAAATATTCGCTACCACAAGAATCAAGCATAATAATTCCACTTCGATAAATCCGCAAGCCGGAGAGTAAAGAATTCTCAGAAAAAGAATCATTTAACCGTCTGCATTTGCCGAATTCCTACAAACCACGGGGAGTACGCAGCTCAAAAAGAGGACGGAACTGGGATGCAACTCATTGACCACTACCTTGGCACCAAATCTACAGACAAACCTTTGGGTTTAGCCCCGATCCCTGACGCAAGAAGGTCCCGGTGATGAACCAGAACGAGTTGGAGACGGAGAACTGGTTCTCCACGACGTCTGAATCGGCGAGGCACGGGTGGGGGTTGTTCCACTCGTATGGCGAGAACCGCGCCATGACGAAGAGGGTGAAGGAGACGAGGAGGTAGGCGGCCAAGACGTATAGCCAGATCTCGACGGCGAGGGGGTTCATGAAGGAGAAGAGTCGCGTGGGTTGAGACGTCGGCACCTGTAAAAGGGGGGGGGGCGGGGCGAAGATGGGACGCGTTTTTTTGGGCAAGGGGTGGTCAAGAGAAGTTTTTCTTTGGAAGAATGCAGGAGTTGGGATCTAGTCCTTTTTGTAATTCAGTGCCGAGCTCAAGGACGGAAGAAAGATTTTCATGCACTTAAAAAGATAAAGAATTGGTTTTAGTTGCAACTTGAGACAAAATACCACTACAGGGGATTGGTTTTGACGTCCATGCATAGCCGGATGAGTTACAAACGTATGAATCATTTGGCTACCTCTCGGAACCCTTATGTATGTACCTGTATGATTTATTTCACTGTTGGACGCTGGTATCACAAAACTGTACAAATGGAGTGATAGATCAACTTCCTCCACTTTTAATGCAAAAGATTTGAAGAAATTTAATTTTTTTAAATATGTTGCCACCCATAAAATTGCAGTAGCTAGGATTTAACCAATCCATCATTAATAATTGAATTTTCCTAATAAATTAGCACACTGGGTAATGAAAAATCTGGGAATCATCAATGAAAATAATTATGAAACGATGAAATAAGAGATATTGGTTATAGAGTAACTGCTAAAGAAAAAATCGCAAGCCAATAAGATTTTTTTTGGAAGAAATACTTAAGTACCATAGCTCCTAAGTTTTCACATAATTTTATGAGATTAAATTTTTTCTATTTCCCTTTAATTATTTTCTCAAATTTTGTTTCCAACGCTCTATTTCAAACTTTTAGACAGTAATAATAGAATGCCTAAATACCTACATTCTAAACTTTGAATTTGAAAATTCACAGTTCACTCATTAATACATATATGAACTTGAATATTCAAGAGAAAAGTGAAAATCACCTCTTTCACATTATGCAGCAAAAGCCACATAAATATAATTTCTATACTTCAACTCATGTAAATTTTTGGCAACAAAAATTATTGATTTTTACCAGAAATGACTAGCTCCTTGAATTGATACATAACGCAGCACATTTATGATCTGAGAACATGCATACCTCACAGGATACACAAATAAAATTACTGTTAACCCCGTGAATGTATGTTTCACGCAATACGATTAGACTTAACGGGCAGCATGCTATGCAGGATATGCACATTTTGCTCCTTGGAAATTGAACATTCGGGGACATAAAATAAACTACGTGCATACATATCGGAGAGTTTATGCTCATTCCGGTACCTGCTTCTCAAAGCTAAAGGCCGACTTGCAAGTCCTTGTAGTTTTATCGTAGTGCTTGCAGTGATTTGAAAAGTTTTCTATAGCGTTTAAAAATCTCTTTAGAGGACTTACACAAATTGATTATTAGCTTTGAGAGTGTGGCCTTTTGACACTGATGCGGCATCAAGTTACTGTGAGCACGCTTACACTTTCCTATGATAGATTCTCTATTTAAACTTCGGAGGTAATATTTTTCTATAGATGACCAAGTGACCACAAACACAGAATAATTCTCAAAGATTTGCTACGCTGAAAGCTAACACAATTGGTCTGATTTATTTAGTGGTTCCCTTCTGAGTGAAACATTTTGAATTTAAAAGTACCCGGCAGTAGTGCTAAGTATTGGGGGCTAATCATTAAAGCCAGTGGCTTGTTAAACCTGTGTGTTTCCTTCAAAGGATTAGCCATTGATGACCTACGATGAAGCCTACCTGAAAAAATATACGATAAGGGAAGCGCGGAAAATTCAGATTAAAAAAAAATTTCAAAGAAGTTGTTAGCAGAAAATGTTTGAAAGCCACTGAATCAAGCAATCAAATATTCAAAATCTCAGTATTTTTCTCTGCAGTGCAAAAATACACGTTACCTGAATCTATAGAGACTCTTCCAGAAGACCTATGAATAAAATATTTTGAAACATATATTGCATAAGTTGTTTTGTATTTGAGTGGTTAGTGCACTTTTTCCTTTAAAACTTGATATAAAAATGCTATTATTTACCCTGTGCGTCAAAAAGGTAAATAAAGTATTCATGAAATAAAACCAGCCTCGGGATTTGAACGAGAAAGATGCGAGTTGTTGTGAAATTTCCCATTTATGTCTACAATCATGTGATTTTGAAATTGCAAGCAAGATAATTACATAAATATAAATAAAAACACAAAATTTGATTTTTACCATTCTTGGTAATCGTGGATTATTTGATTTGAAATTGATCAAAATAGACCAAATCGAAGAAACAATTCATTATAATTCGTTAATTTATCGATTTACGTGGTTCAACTTTGAAATGTGTAAAATTGTGGATAAAAGCTTCATAAAACTTTTTTATTATACTGTCCTCCCTAATTTTACAAACAGCTATGGAAATATTTAGATCTATTGTCGTGGCTAAACAATTCATGAGATTTTGTTCCTGAAAAAACTTAATCTAATCCTCTAAATTCAATGATACATTTGTATAGAGCCCCCTTTAAAAAGCCTACGGTATAGTTATCAACCAGAAGAGAAACGATTGAGGAAAACTACATTAATTAAAATTTGTGTCTGAGGAAAATTACGGTTGACGCTTCTTTAGCTGGTTACTAACATTTTGGTTGCTTACTAGTCGTATAAAAAATATCAGTTACATTCTGGAAGGGGGAATAGATCGTCCAGGATTTGTAAACTGTAGGGCACATTTTATAACAGGAGATAACTTTCCTTTTACTTTCCCAGGTATCGTGTTAAAAAAGTGACATTTTTTGTAATACTAAGCCATTGGGAAAAGAACAACATGATTAATGACATGCATTGAGATTGTGAAACATCGTTTTGATTTATTTTGTCCTTATAAATTAGAATAGATGACGAATAATGATAATTCATTTAAATTAATTTACTTATATAACTTTATATAATTACGTAAAAACGAAAATTCATTACATGATTATATTTAACAATAAAAATGCATTTGGATACGCCCAGGGCACGCATAATTATAAGCGTATATCACAGCCTCTGGTTTTTTTAAATAATACCACCATCTACGCTACTCTGATGTCAACTGTAAATACATTAATCAAACATTCTACATGGGTAAGAGTCAAGCTTGAGGGATACATTCTTTTTCGGAAAGGAAATCAAGCGAGTAGACATGCTGAAGCTGCTCATTTGCTCACAGTCACATGCACACAATGATGCAATATGATGATATGCCACGGGATCATCAACTCCATAGGCATCTTGAAAATGCTCAAATTTGCATTCTTAACATCATAATTTTGATAGATAACACTAAACAAAAGATAAATTTTTAATTACTTCAGATAAAATTTCAAAGAAAAATGAACTTTCTAAGAAATTATTTTAAGTCATTTCATCTTCATAGATTGTAAATAAATTTTAAATGATAAAAATGTATTAATACTTCAATTTTCAATATCCATTTTGGAAAAAGCATGATTTTTAGGCAAAAATTATTAATAATTAATGATTGACAGGTAAAAAGCTCACTTCCTCAGTTAATCACGAAGTTGCATAAAATGCAGAAAATATTTAAAATGGTAGAATAATGACAGGAAACTGCAGAATCGTAAAAACGCAGGGAAATAAAATTTAACCTTACCTTGAAAAGGATGCCAATTCCCAGGTTCATGAATGGCTTCGTGAAATCAATGACACTTTCTCGGGCATAGTTTATTGTCATCGAAGCCACAGCCAAGTCTGCCCTCTGTAGAATGAAAGGCAACATGGAACTCAAAAGGCTTCCTTGACACAATCCATATAATCACATTCATCAACCCGAAGGTTGATTTTGAACAGTGAGGATAGAACTCACCACGAACTAACCCCTAAAGGCGTGTGACACTTGCAAATTCGAGTAGGAAAGCCAGTTCCTTTCCCTGCGCCACAATTAGATTCCCATGACATTCAAATCGAAAATTGAAACTGAAGAGGGTTTTTTGAAATGGTTGGCCATAAATCCTCAATTTGAGATTTGTAACCGGGATCTTCCGGTCTTTAGCCGAACGCCTTATCTCCTATGCTAACATGACCTTATCGAACATAAAATAAACATTAACTTTAAAATTCAACAAAGTAAAAGAACTTTTTTTAGACTTAATCTAGAAACCGGAAAGCGCAACACATTCACGTACTTTAACGTAGCGAAAATTGGTTATGGAAATGAGATCGTTAAAATCCATGTGAAAAACATATATCGTTTTTTGGTTATCGACCACAAGATAATACTTCATTTAAAGATGTTAGAGAATTTATTAGTATTTATAATTGTTGATTGTTTTGTTTGAAGATATGATCAATATGATGTTTCAATATTCCATCACAAAATTATTTATATGTGTATCAATGTGAAGACTATTGTAATAGAAAAATAG
>LYUA01001090.1:199842-210483 GCA_002093875.1 Calopteryx splendens | reverse complement strand
GGGGGTGGGGTGGATTCGTGGAGGGGGGGGGAGAGTTGTAACGGATCAAATGGGAATTAGTACACATTTTACTCGACACGGAAAAGTGGTCGACCGCTATCGGCGCGAGCGTGCCTTCGGAGTTTGCCAAATGCCCCTTTTGACTCCAGGCTACAGATGTGAAGTACTTTTTCCCAAGTTCCTACACGCATGGTCCAAACACGCTTCTTCAGTAAACTTTTAAACGTCCCCGTTGCGTGAATGAATGAAATAAACAAACATATGGCAACAGAGATGCTTGAGAAACTTGAGTTATAATTCTTATCATCAGTTCATCAACGTTTTGCGCACTAGCTATCAGAGAAGGAATAAAAACTTGTTGCGCGGGTAGTTCCATATAGTACAGATTTTTTTTACCATATAGCTATGCATAGTTGTATTACCTTTAAATTTTATTTCTCAACGAACTTTTCGCTTAAACCCAGGCAAACGTTTTCTTATTTCGCAGTGAAATATTTTGTGCTTCATTTATTTTTTAATTTTAAATGAATATTTCTGTAAATCGTTACCAAGTTCAAAAATAATTCTGAAAAAATCATTGGGGGATACTTGATACTAGACGAAAATACTTGATTCTAGAACCTTTGGATAGCAGACTTGGATGCTCAAGCCTCGGAGAACCCTCTCTCTTTCGGAAAAATTCATATTGGGAGTTGAATAAATGACATTATTTGTAAAATTGTGAAAAATTGCAGTTATAACATGAATACAGCCGCAGTAAAAATATCTTAAAATATATTCAAATCGGATAGTCAATGATGCTTTCAGCAATTAAACCAAAAATGTGGGTACGCTATGATTTGGAATACACTGGAGCTGTAAATTCTTTATGAGTAGCACACTTCAAATGCAGAACGATCCAATTCAAAATATATGCCGCATTAAATGACGGAATGCACGGAATTAAGATCTTAATCAATATAACCCAATATACTATATGATATTTCTTCATCGCTTTCCATTCGAAAAAAATGAAAGAAGGATTAGAGTGCGATGTGCGCGGGAACTAAGTACACCTGATCACAACGGCGTAACGAAATTACTTTTTGATGGTGAGAGGGAACAGATGAGATATTTTGAGGGAGTTAGAACTGATTTTAAATTTGGTCAAAGATAATATACTATCATTCGGTATATTCTTCCAGCGAGCACACCACTAAGATCTTTAACGACTAAACATCTGCACAAGTAACTAACTCATCGTTGACCGCGAGGGTAACCACTCACCTCTCTTGTCATCACGACCAGCGTAATGTTCGTTGCCGAGGACTCGTAGAAGGCCGACGCGTCAGTGAGATTGATGCCAGTGGACGGAGACCAGTGGCCGACCTTCCTCAGGTGCTCTCGCTTCAACTTGAGCAAGTCGAGGCGGAAATTTGATCTCTTTCCCTCGTTGAACTCAATGTGACCCGTCAGTCCGTGAAGGCCAGCCTGGGGAGACAAAGAGGCGTTAAATTGACCGGCTGACTATTTCTAGTGCAGTGGTTGCATTTGAAAAGACTCCTCGCGTTGAATTGATCAAAATTGATAGCAGGCTTTGGTCAACGCCGGTTCATGTTGAAAGCGAAAACTTTTCGATGTAGTTGAACCATTGGATGACTACTGATATCGGTAGAAGAGAATCTTAAAGCCAATAAATAAAACTACAGATATACCTATTCATAAACTTCAGTGACACTTTGGATACTGAAGTGCATTGACAGTTTAAGCGAAAACTGAAGGGTTAGATTAATTAGCCATTTCAAATGAACGCAAGCGCCGTTGATTGGAATCGGCCTTGAAATTTATAAGTTAGCCTCATTAAAATGTCAGATTGATTTACTTTCTTCTCAGATTATACTCCTTAATGGTATTAAAATTAATTTATTAATTGCTTGAATATCCTTTCATGGTGAGTTAACAATGAAACATCACTTTACCTATTCTATTAATAAATGTTCAACAGACTCGTTTTTGCTTTCTCCTTCAATATCACACAACGAAGATGGAAATTAGCATTCAATATCTATATTCTATGTTATATTTTTTCCCCTGTTTTTGAGCAAACGGATACATTTTTAGGCATGTGTGATCATTTACATTTCTTCCTTAAGAACGTTAAATTTAACAGTTTTAAGAGAATCCGTCGGATAGGTCTTTCCGTTCTTAAAGAATCATCTCCGTTGTCGTTATGAATCGCGAAATGATTAACTCTTGCGCCACAGTAGCAAGTTCAGCTTTCTACACTCGATTATACAATTCTTAATGTTCATGGACACATTTTTATTAGTAAAGGTACTTTTTTGACATAATTATTTCACCATTGTGTGGTAAAAGGGTATTATAAAGTAGCATAATATTAATTCCATAGGTGGAATTCATGACAGCTAGACGACATATATTGGCATTTAGTGAGAAGGAATATTTTGCTAATTCGGTAGCAAATATTGACTGAATGAGAGATTTGTATTGAAATTATGTAATCAATAAAATATGAACAGGGAACATTTTAAGAGAAAGGAAATGGTAACTAAATGTCTAACCAAGATGGTAGAATGGGACCGATATCTATAGTTTGAAATCAGAGTGACATGAAGTTACACTAAAATTGTCCGGAAAAGTTAAAAACTCCAGTTCATAGTGAAAACCAGATATAACGGTCTCATGCAAATCATGGAGTTGGGAAACTGAAATATTAAATCAGTCAAGTCAAGAGTGCAGAGGAAATGCGTCACATGATTAAATTTTTGTACGAGAAGGATAAGTCAAAACTTAATTATTACGGCATATTGACTGACCATTCCAACAAGTTAGAAATAATCGCAGAATGAATATTACGAAATAGCTACAATGAAAAATTAAATAGCGAGTGGGAAATTAAACTAACATCCATTGCTATATTCTTTAAATATAACTAAGACAATCTTTAAACGTACCTACAACGTAATAATAATTTTGCATAGTAACAGCTGTGAATGATATACCTATTCACAGATGTCATAATATCTAGGGTAACCCAGAGTGCAGAGTATTCGGTTACTGGCCGTGGAATTCGGGTTCTAATCCTGGTAATGCCTTTGGATATCCCCAGCTAAGCCCAACCTGTGTGATTTTCTGGGCACCAGAAATTTCCAGGAAAGCGCAGGAGGCACAGAGAATGGGGCTTGCTCCTCTACTCTGAATGTGTGAATTTCATACGTTTTGGGACTTAAATGGGGTAAGCTGCACCCTCACCTGCCAAACCAAAAACTTGGGGTTGAAGAGTTATGTTTTGAAGGCCACAATGACTAAAGATATTATGTGCACGCATACGAGTATAACACCCCGCATGAATATTTCTTTAACCCTTGGAAATGACTCTTTGTCACTTTCTGTAATGACTCTCTGACAAGTTATAACTGTAAAATGGAAGATGAAGAACGAATATTTTGGAGCTCGTAAACTACAGAATTTATTAAACTCAACGGAAAAATATGCCAATTGAGACGCTCGTGATGTCAATGGATAGCGTTAATTTTATTTAATTAGGTACTCATTAAAAGTAGTCCGACTGAGTCTTCTGTCACCGTACTTTTAAGGGTATTTCTGCGGTAAATTATAATTTCTGGTAGTCGTTAAAACGTTAGAATGTGATAGTAGGATATGAATTCATCGGTTTATCGATCTTTCAGCGGTTAAAATTTATGTAGCACGCACCGCATGGCTTTGTTTGGATATGAAATCTTCATGATGATAGCATTTTGAATTATAGGTTGGGGTAAGGGACGTAATTCCTTTTGTACGAAGGGAGTTAAGTGATAATGGCGGACAGAAGTTCGAATTATCTTTTGAAATATAGGTGAGCGAATGAGAGAGAGAGAGAGAGAAAGGAACCTGCGTATTTCAGTTCAACGGTATGGATTTAATTCTGAGCCCCACCATGATTAAAGTAAGGGGATATAGGCATCTTATCCAGAAATCAGAGAATGAATGGGTTTGGGTCATTAAGGGAAATTAATATTCAGACGACACACGACAATCATTAGGTTAATCTACAGTTAATATTCATGTGGAAGTCAACAAACTAAGACCATTGATATACCAATGGGATCAATTAAAATTACATTAATAGGAATGGGCTTACAAGTTTTGATGAAAAGCGAATTAATTATAGGTTGTAATTTCAGTGGTAATGCTCGGTTTTGTGTTAGCATTTCATTGAATCAGGAGATAACAATGCCATGACTTCATTATAATTTCACAAGTGAAAATTGACATATGTCATGAAGAATAAATCAATTGTGGAGAATATAATTGTTAATGTCTTGAACATCTGTATCATTTCACTATCATTTGAAGCAATTTCATTAGGTTACTTGTTACAGTAGTACATATTTGAATTAAGAATTTGAATAGACATACTTTATGAAATTAATTTAAGTGTTGTAACATATATTTTAGTTTAATTGTTGAATAGACTTTCCAATATTTTCGGTTCAATAATTTTTCCAAAAAGATAGCATATGCTCCAGATTTTCAAACTTGCATGTTCTCTTCCCAAATTACGATATTAAAAAATAAATATGAATTATTTATAATGGTATATATATATATATATATATATATATATATATATATATATATATANAACGTCGGCAATGTAAGGAAAACTTATTTCTACCAATTAGACCAAACCCTCGATAACTAATACTTTATTTATATATGTATATATATATGTATATGTAAACTTACTATTTAGTAAGTAATTTACTTGTAATTCACTAACATTTTAAAATTGTACTTTAAAATCATAGTAAAGCAATTTTCGTCATCACTGCTGTGGCAGTAGCGCGCGAGGTAAACTTTTAAACTATTAATTATGACATTTTAAGGAAATAAAAAAACGTAATTCAAGAACTCAACCGAAAAACAAAATATAAGGAACGTATGTATCTGAATACAAGGTTTGGAATAATCAAGATATCAGATAAATTTAAGTATCTTGATGAATGGTTCCAACCAGACGGGATTGAACAAGAAGGAAATAAAGGACGAGTCAGAAAGTTGGAACAAGAATAATAGGTTATAACAGAAAAAAATAAAACAGGAGATAAATATTCTGAAACGCAAAAGCCATACACTAAATCGCGGTTGCTAAGCCAGAAGGACTCCATAGTTCAGACTGCATGATCTGAACAAGAAAGGGAAAGTTGAAGAACTGAAAAAAAAGGATAGTAAAATCTTAAGGACCTCCTACCAGAAGAAATGTTGGTTGGACGAATATTGGTTGCATGGAGGATGATGAAAAATGAAGATCAATGCAAACAGGTGGAGAAGATTAAAGAGACGATACGCAAGAGAAGACAAATTTTAAGGCCACCTCTTCAGGATAAGCGACTGTAGATTGAAAAAAAGAAAATCTTCAACTACATCAACAAACTAAGCTGATGAGTAAATTGGTCGAGCAAAGAAGAAAAGCCATGGAGGAATTTGGGATCAACCCAGAAGAAATCTGGAATTAAGACGTATTCTGAATGAAGGTTCACGAATTTCAGGGGTTCCATGAAGAAAAGGGGCGTGATTGTCCAGTGGATAGCGCGCTGGGATTGTAACCGGAGGGGTCGGGTTCAATTCCGGGAGACAACTCCTGGAACTCTCAGACTCAAGCTGTGTGATTTTTCGGGTACCATTCATCCTGGGAAATCTCCGGTGGCACAGGTAGAGGAACGCTTCCCTCCTACCTTGATGTGTGTGCATTTCACAAGCCCAGGAATTAATATTAGACGAGCTCCACCCTCACCTATCAAACCAACCTTAGGGCTTGTTACTGTGGTTCAGGAAGAGCAAAGTGAAAAGGCCAAGAGCAGCTGACCAGAAGAAAGAAGGGGGAACCAATGCGAAACAATGAAGAAATTAAGGGGAGAGAGGAAAAGATTAGCCAGACAATTGCTTCCCGCGGTGCATTGGAGGCCAGACTCGAAAATGAAAAATAAGAATATTTTAACGGCAGCTACCTTCTAAAACTCACTTAATATTATACCTTCGTAAAGGTAGGTCACAAATTACACCAATCTACATAAAATTTGATGCAATGGTAATTGCATTTTTTTAATCTATTCTATTCCCTTGGTGATTGTTGGACTGTGGAATTGCCAGTCATAACTTCCGCGAATCTGTAAGGTTTATAATTAGACCGTTTTCACATGCTTAGACATTTATTGATAACGACACTATTGAAACTAAAATTTTCACAAGCCTGAAAAATTGCCCCCCCAGGGATATTTCCTAATGATGCGTGCAGTATGAGAAGTGGGGCATGGAGTTGTTCGCTGACGCGGAAAATTATCGAGTGAATGGGTTGCAGTTATGCATGTGGTAAAATGAAACCGGAAAATAGTTACTGAAAAACTTTTCAAAGGTTTATTCCATTGCTGAGTTGAACCTATCTAAATAGAATTATTAAATTTAATTGTGAAAGATAAAACTGAGTTAAGCAAAGGGCGACATGCATATTTACTATGGTAAGGGCGATATGAATAGTTATTATGCCTATATTAGCAATTGTAGGCCTCGATTCCCCAACTCCAGCTGAATATCAAGCTTTCATGGCACACACTCGCTTATAACCGTGTTGATTCATATGGGTAATTAGAGATTTATAAGCTAAAAGTTTCCGGTTTTATCCTTATAGATTAGTATCGATTTCATGCAACGGGAACAGAATAGAAAAAAATACCACAGAACTCGCCATTATGTTACTCAGTAATTGATATTGAATCTGTGCAGGGTTACTTTTATTAAAAGTCAAGCATGGACTCAACTGAAATCTTAATACGTAAATAAAAACTATATAGCTCTCTCGGTGGCACAAGAAACGAAGTCCATTCAAAATGTGTTAAAAGGAATGAATAAATAATACAAATGATAAATTAATTATAAAATAGATAATAATTTGAGGTAATTTAATTTAAATTTTACTTCATATATTATCTAATCATGTATCTTTATCAGCTTCTTCAGCTTATCAGTAGTTGAACGTTTGTTATATCTCTGTTGATTCAAATAAGCTTATATAAAATTTCAATCAGATTCACATGAGCTAGTGTTACAAGATAAGTAAAAGAGCAGATTATAGATTAGATTTCATGCGAAACGCGAAAAAAACTAAGCATCTCGAAAAACACATGTGTATGTTTTCTCTTAGGCTAACTTAATATCTCCAAGCGTAGCTAAACGACTAAAACATTTTTAATGTTTTTGCAGTTTCTCTTTAAATTATTTGGTCTCTGTAATTGAAAATAAAATATAAACTGCTATTAAGTCACTAAAGGAAGTCGGAGGGAATGCCACTTAAAAAGAAATTAAAATTCAAGCCTTTTCTAGTTGGATTTCTTTAAATCCACATCGTATCAAAAGCATGTTTAATTGTGAATTACTTAAAACAAGGATACTTATCAATACATTATAATTAGTGGGGAAATGATTAATATGAATAAGTAGGAGATTTATCCTAGATAAGAGAGGAAGATTCTGGATCTTGATTTCTATCCTTATCATAATGAACCCATAAGCTAATCCTACAAGTAAAATGAAATAGAAAAAAAGGCAATAAAATATTTAATTCTTCACTTTTAATAATTTTAAGATTATTAATTGTGACAGACAGTAATGAGATAAGCGTATTACCATTTACGTAATATGCAATGACGGCGATGAAGCGAAATGAATACTTTCGAAGAAGAAGAATAAAGGAAAGAAGGAAAACTGATAAGAGGAAGATCTAGGAAACGCTCATTGGAAAAAGTGATCGAATTGAAGGAAAAGAGTACAAATACAGATGGTCGAGCTTACCTATGATATGATAGAAGATCAAATCGAACGGCTTTAACTATGCAATGGTGAATAAATGAAGTATTGTCATTAGAAAAAGCAGTGTTGCCACTTAAAGCCTTATATGAGTATTTAAGTAGTTCATTTGCATTATATTTCTGGTCATTTGGGGCATCAAAAGTTGGAAGCGTGTGATTGCTACGTAGATTCACATCTGGATAATATTTTACAAATAAATATCAATTATGTTACCTTCTAATTAGGTTAGAGAAATTAGGTAAGCAAAAAGTTTAATGCAGAGGGCAGAATTTATTTAGACAACATTGTAAACAGTAAAAAAAATATGTATTTAGTGATATGAAAATTAATTTAAAATTTAAACAATTTAATTTCCAAACGAGCGTTGAGAATAATTGGTCTGTGGGGTTATACATTTCTCATCTTCGTCACACTCACCGGAATTCAACCTAGCATAATTATATAACGATGAATTATTACGGTGCATTACTGCAACTGAGGGGATGCTTTATGGTTTAATCACAGTTTGACGGTACACTGGCGCCAGGGTAGGTACAAAGTATATTGGTTCCCTGGGAGGAAGATCATCGCGTTCCACTCAACTCCTCTCCAGGGTCACTGATTGATATATTCTGTGCCTTTGTAAAGCATCAATTTTGGTGCCCCTACTCTAGGGTCATCTCATTATAAATTTCAGCGCCCGTAAATTTGAGGTGTCACCTAGATCGCCCACTTCACCATTACGGTACAGGAGGCCCTGAGCAAGCCTTGGAGGCGTACGCGGGGCTTCAGAGAGCGAGAGAGTGAGCAGATATGAAAATTCGTTTGCCTTATGAACCATGTAAAGAGCTCCATTAACCAGATCAACGCAGTCTCTGACAGATAAATCACATTTAAGACGTTATAAATGAGCAGAGAAATGGGAGTCGTGTGAGTAGACGACATTCATTTCGGTTTAATGGATGCTTCGAGGAAAGCGAGCTTTAGCCCAAATCCTACCGATGCGATGACATGATCGTTTCCCATACGATGGCATTAGGATGTACCGACGAATATTTGTCATATGTAATTATGCAATTCAAAGTCTTATATGCTAACCTTTCATACCCTAATTAGTTGGGTTGATATCGTTAAATTATTTAATCACAAAACAGCCATGAATATCCTTGTAATTTCACGCCTTTGTCACACTATCTATCATGGCGTCTAGTTTGTCTGATAAATAGGGACATTTTTAGGAACCAAGATAGCTTGGAGAGATGGTACAATTTAATCATCCGGTTGATTACCCATGATGATCATGATAAAATTTGAAATATATACGCCTAATTTATTATTTAGAATTTACGAACGAGTCACAAAAATATCTAAGGGACCAAAGATAAAAATTTAGGTAACCCCCATAAAATAACTTAAAACATTATTGTCGTTCTGAGACTAAAAATGAGTCATATAATATTTTATTTTATGAGGAATGAAAACATATTACTTCTATCTATGCAGTAAACATTAATTTCGTCTTATGTCATTCATAGCCATAGAAGAATTTATATATTAATATGTTGGTCATGCATATATATATTATTTCACTTCTGTGGTTATCATCTTAACGATAAATTGTATTATGACGCAAATAAAATAAGGTTCAAGGGCCAAAAACGGGATGATGAGTCATCAAAAGTCTGTAAGCCACACTTAATATTATTCTTAGTTCCAGGATCTCATTTTTGACAGTAAGGTTCTGCACAGCAACTTACAATTTTATAATATGTAGCCTATCTATTACGAAATTCCGAAAAAATATCTACTGCAGATCGTCGTGGACTAATAGTACTATATACACTCTTCTTTCCTTTTATAGGTGACTCCGTCCACTCCTCATACTTTATTCATAACTTCCAACATACACATTCCTCCCCCTCTCTTCACCTGAAATTCTTCTTTCTGTCTCTTTATGCCTTCTCCAAATTTCTCCGAGCAACATCTTTTTCTCAGTAATATCTAACACTAATATTTTACTCGATCACCTACTCTCCCCTAGCCAGTATCTTAACAGCTTCCTATCTACCACTAATTCTCTCGTGACTATTCGACTATATCGACCAAATTTTTCTTGTCGAAGCAGTTAAAGAGTGAATTTTTTTCTTTATCGTTCGCTTCAAACGCTAATTAAGTGACCATCTTATTTATGGCTCGAAAACTGTTTGAGCTAATTTCAACGTTGCTGACTCTGCAAGTGTGTCGGCGGTAGTTTTGTGGGTGTAAACACCCTCGCTCTCCGCATTCGAGTTGGCATTCGGCCCGAAAGAAGTCGATTGGTTACGAATCATCACGCGCGCGTGCGTTCGGGAGCGTTACACCTAGGGTGCCGAAAGACCCGAGTTTGAAATATTCATGGCCTACTGGAAACAGTTACGGCCCGGGGACCGCGCGTCTGAAACGCGGTTCAGAGAGAGAGAGAAATATATTAACCCGGCGAGCGATGACCAACCAAAGGCCACCGAGACGTGTGATTAGATGGATCGCACACATAATCCCTCTCCTTGGAAGAACACCTGTTCGGGGGTGAGACAGAGAGGAGGCGGGGAGGGAGAGGAATGGGGGGAGGGGAAGGGGGCCGTTTGGAATCGGTCGGGAGGTTTGGACGGGAGGGACTTGTTCTGAGGGGATGAGTGCGAGGGAAGGGCGATTACCGTGACGTGCGCGACTTCCTGAGTCCGCACGGGGCGCCATAAAGCAAATCCGAGGGATGCGGGTTCCTAGGTGGAGAGTGGTTTGGACGGGTGGCAGGGGGGT
>LYUA01001089.1:171694-187867 GCA_002093875.1 Calopteryx splendens | reverse complement strand
ATAATAAAATTATATGTTAAAAAAAATTATTTTTATTTATTAAAAAAATTTTTAAGGCTTTGGTTTAAAACCAAAGCCGATATATCGGCACCTTGAGCGCACAAGGGTTAATTATAAATAAAATATCAATAGCCTTTAGTTCTACTTTAAAAAGGTTCTACTATGACTATGCACACTTTATATTGATAATTGTCTAAGCATTGAAGTCCCTAAGGAAAGAATAAATATTTAATGCTCTTTCTTAGTCATCTTCAGTTTTACACATGCCAGGATTTACAATTATATATTGGGTAACTACCTTTTCTGCTGTGCTCACATATGAAATGTGAATGTTTGGCTTCCTTGTAACTTGCTAACACTTGTGTCTACTTCTTGCAGAATTCCTGTGTTCTGCTTGATTTTCATTGTGCTTTTATTATATTTCAAACCTTCTAAAAATATATAAATCAGCGTTGAAATGAAATAATTAGCTGAACCAAGGTCAGTCAGCAACTGTGGTGTTCTCTCAGGTGATTTTCAAATACACTCCTGCCAGAAAAAAAATAAAAACATAATTTTTCACTTAGTTCAGATTAAGGCACGGGTCGGTTACTTCTCTAATGATGATTGAAAAAATTGATTAATATACACCCCACCTTATAAACCAATTTATTAGTAAAACTAATTTATATTAAATAATATGCATAATATAATTTTTTTAAACTTTTGTTATAGGCAAAACCAGGAAAAAGATGTGGTAAATAAAAAATGGGCCATTATCTTTGAGGGATGTTGAGAATTTATGTCAGTTTCAGGTTCAGAAATGTGAATTTTAGGTGTTAATTGCATATAGAGACTGTAAAAATTTTACATTCTGGAGACATCAAATTTCATTGCATTTCCTTTTCTGAATATTTTTTTGGCAGATTCCAAAGTGCCCACAGAGATGATTGAATGTAATTTGAGAATTTTATTACAATGAGCTATTTTAAAATAGTTCCTCCACACGGAGAAATCCGAAATCAGTGAAAGAACAAATCAGGTGTTACATTTAATTGAGAATAATTTATGATGTGTTGGATGAATTTGTTCAATAAGTAGGGTTTCAGTGGACGTTTCTTTCCCTGTGCACACAAACAATTCCACTAGTATCCTTATATATATCCAATATTTCTTTCAAACTGATACATCAATTTGAATTTTTTTAATTAAGTGGCTCAGTATAGGATATTTTTCTTAAAAAATTGCTTGTCCTCAATATTTATATTCTAGTTTATAGCAATTTAAAAAAAATGAAGGTATCTGTAATTATGTAGTTAAAATAATGCCCATTGAGTCAGGATTTGACACTCTTCTTCTTGTGGAAAAAATGACAACCTGAGAGTAAGTTTCTGAACTATTTAAATGATAAAAAGTAAATCTAGCACAAAAAGGGATAGGCTCAGTCCTTACTGCTCTTTTGTTGAATGTATCTCATTGAGAGCTTTAAAACAATACCATGCACAGTCATGTTGCACTGAGGTTTGCTGAGATTTACTTATGTTAGTATTAGAAACACAGTGGCACACTCAAAAATATAGCATCATTTCCCAAACCATTGGGGGGAGGAAGCATTGCGTGCATGATGTATTGCACAGTACTGAATCAGACTTCATGCTGTTTATCAATATGTTAGTATGATTACTGTGGAGCACATAATTTTAATGATGTATTAATATGAATTGGGACCCAGTTTTGTCATAGATGGTCAGCCGTATGTCGCCCCCACATTCCTTCCATTGTTAAACATAGTTCTGAATCAAAATACTTCACTTTCTGTGACTGGCTGCCAGGATTGTAAAAGAGGTTTCCTCTTGCTGCCTTTGATTGCTCTGCCTGTTTGTTAGTATCATGCATGCGCTGTTACTTACCAAATGCTTTTCAACAAAAAGTGTATTCCTGGTCATCAGTACTATCAACCTTTTGCTATAGCCTGGTAATATAGAATTCCAACTAAATATAACAGTTGTTACTATCAGATACACTTTCTTTATAGCTGAGATATGGGTATACTGTAATATCCTCTCTACCTCTTCATTCCTAACACTAAATATTTACCCCTTAGCTGTGTTTCGTACTCACAATCAGATGGAGAAAAAATATGAGAATTTTTCTAAAACTGTAAACTGAGGAAAGGAGCAACAATGCAACAAATTGCTGTGTATACATTTTTACTTCAAAAGTAAAAGGAGGTGTGTATGCCATAAAGGAGCGTAGATAGTTGCCTAATTTCTTTGCCTGAGCTAACGTTTTTGTTTGATAATTTAGTATTTGATTAGTAATAACCTCGATAAACTGTAATCAAGTATATTTGTTGTAATTAGTATTACTTGCATTAGCAACCATTACACACATTTATACAAATGATATATTGTAATTTTTTGTAAAATAATTTAGGTTGCAAGTTAAAATAATTTTAGACAGCTCAACTGAATAAAAATTAAGTTTCATATTTTCTCTCCCTTTCTTGCCTAATGTTTTGTGCTGATGCATGGTCTCTGAAAAGGGATATAGAAATGCCAAAGTTGCTGACATTATTTCCTTCCAAAAAAACTGCATTTGAGTTGCACAGAAATAGGTATTTATCGTGCTTGTGGGTTACTCATTTTCATTCATTCATTCATTTCATGAATTCAGCCACACCACTGGAACCCACACTCGAAACGAGGGAAGTGGAAGGGGCGTCCACAACAGAGGCTGAACCAGAAGTTGCTCCTGAAGTCAACATGCCAGCCAAATCGCCATCTCCTCAGCACCTGATTGCTGAAAATACCAGCCCACCCGTGGCAAGTGCAGAGTCGATATCGCCCACCGGAAGCCAGGAGTCACAGGTAGGGGTGAGCACAGGAGAAGTGATTGCGCGAGTGGCCGCAGATGGCCAGGAGGCTGAGGAGCAATTCAGTAATGGAGTTCTTGAGGATGCTGTCGCATACAGTGAAGGAGATTTTGGACGCACGGCTAGAGCTCTCTATGATTACCAAGCTGGTGAGTAACTCACAACCCATATTAATAGGGTGTTAGAAGAGTAATGGTAAAAAATTTGAGTGGTGGTTGATTTTGTAATTTTATGCATTTTTTCCTCTCTTTGCGGCATGATAAAAACACGATAATTGAATTGATCATCTTTGTTAGTGACCAGGATAATGCTTCATTTTCTCCAAACACATCTGGAGTTATGAGTTGAATATTTATTGATCTATTAAGTAAATTTACAGTCTTCACTAAAACCTCACCCTTTATATGGTATCACCTAAATCTTCTGAGACTTGACCTGAAATTTATTGAAATTTCTTCTATCAGAAATACTTTTTTCTTTGTATTTTTTTAAATATCAGGGGTACGAAAAAATTTTCCCCAATGATATTGCTATAAAGTAAAATTTCCTTTCTGGTTATACCAATGGTGTTGCTGTGACATCAATAGTGAATGCAGAAAAGACATTTCTGACTTATGTGGATATTCCCTCCACTGCACTCAGCCTGGGTTAGACTTGTTTAATCTGATGCATTCATTTTCAGAAATTCAATTTTGAATGTATTTTTTATTCACAAAATAATTTTAGGAATTTTTGTATTTAACTACTTGAAAATCAAGTCACAAGAATCATGTTTTCACTGAAGCAATGTACAATTATGAGATATCTTCATTTATCATGTTTTCAAGTAAAAATATTATGCTTACATCAGTAATTTTCAGCAGCATTAATTATTTGTTTTAGCAATATTTGGCTTCATACAATTTTATAGACGTGTTAGCATCAGCTTTACTCAGATTATTTTTCGGTAAGAGAGAATTACTTGATTAATTAATACGTTAAATCTAGTCATTCCCATCAGCAGTTGATTTATGCATTATATAATGGGAAATAATAGTCTTGGAGATTCGGTATTATTGGAGCTTCAATATTTTCCTTGGTAGCCAAGAAAAATCAATCTCTGGTTTATCATCCTTATATTTGTGGTGGTGATTTTGGTGAAGTGTGATTTGTTTCTGAATCAATAGGTAAATTAGTGGTCAAGTCCCCCTTGTTAACATTTGTTTTTAAGTTTTTTTGTGAATCATTGAATTTAGTCCTATCGTTGTTGGCATGTTTTGGTACATACTAATTGTAGTTATTAATTCATTAATGGAAGTGTTGAGAAATGCGTAATTTTCTAGGATCAATTTTTTTTAGAATTTTTTAGCCCCCTTATTTTTGGAAGTCGGAAAAAACATCATCTTAGATTCGTGCAGTTATGGTATGCGTGGAGTGTTAAAGAAACAATATTCTTGAAATAAAAGTCTTTCTTGCTGATTTTTGAGCATCTAAATATCTTCTAAAAGATGCTGTGCAACTATTACCAACACTAATAAAAAATGTCCATTTCTGATGTGAGCTATATCCTTAAGCTAGAATGCTTGGCATATCCTAGTATGGGATCCAATTCTCACCCTGGAAAATTTGTTCATTGTATTCAAATGCAATAATGAATAATGTGTGTAATCATGGTTACTCTGTGCAATGATATTAGCCGTTTATATTTTAAAGGCTCTGAATTTGTGTTATATTTCTTCCATCTCATTGTACCTTGTTTTTAAAATCATCACCACTCTTTTCGCTAGTAATTGTTGCAGAATGCATAATATGTAGAGCAATCAGTCACTCTTCAGAGGTTTGAGGCTCCAAATCCTGGCAATGGGCATAATAATAGACAACACAGCAAATCAAAATTGCTTTCCTTCTTACTTCGAATGCTTAAATTTCAAATGGTGTAAATTGAATTCTAACCTCACTTAACCAGAGTGTAGATTGATAACTTTGATGCTTGTGGAAAGCAATTAACCTGAGGTAGCCCAGTCAATAGACTATTCAACTACAGTCAGTAGACCATTTAGCTAATGACAAGAGGGCACCTGATTCAATTCCAAATAAAGCCTGTGGTCTCCCCTCCTGCTATACTTAAGTCACTTTTATGTGATGCAGTGTTCATAGTGATTTCTATGAATTCTAGTACATATTCACATTTGGGTGAAGTAGCATAAGTCTTAACAAATTATTTATTTTGAGTGAAAGTGGGGAAATAAGTAATAGATCATGAGTAAAGTTTTTTCTTTCTTTCCTTTCAGCTGATAGTACTGAAATATCATTTGATCCTGGGGAGATTATTACCAACATTGACCAAATTGATGAAGGTTGGTGGCAAGGAATTGGGCCTGATGGAACATTTGGCCTCTTCCCTGCTAATTATGTTGAACTTCTTAATTGAAATAAATTATATGGAGTACATTTTACCAAAAGCTGTCTCTAAAAGAAGGCTTATCAAACTGGAATCTGTGGCACTGACTGATTGCCTTTCTCAGATTCTCTGGGTTCTTAATTTGTCACATAAAACATTATTTATGCAATGCAAATTTCTAATCCAAGTATTTCCAAAACATCCCGAATTTCATTGTTTGAAACTCTGTGTGTTTTGTAATATTTGGTTACAGACAAAGACCAGATGTGTCATGATGACTCTTACGAAGCCTTACATCTAAATTGAAATTGGATGAATCTTAGAAGCCAAAGGAACAGTATTGTGCTGTGAGTTATTTAGAAAAATGAATTTTATTGAATTTGCTGACAATGCCAGGTAGCAAAACTTTTACTGCCCTATCCTGTTGTTTTAGTTAACAGGTCTTCCTCCCCTCTTTGTAATTGAGTGAGTATAGCCTTTGTAATATTTGTAAAAAGTCATAACAAATTTGTGAAATGCATTTGTCTTTATTGTGAAAAAATATCAAGGTTGTTATCATGTATCTGTCTTTTATGTGATTGTTTTGAGTGTGGAAATTTGTTGTGCAATACATGTAAATGTGGGTAACGCCATTCATTACAACCTCTATAACATTAACTGTTGGCAGAACAGTGTTCCCATAAATTTAGTTTCTACAAAATGTAGGTGAAATCAGAAATGCAAATGGCAGGGCTTTGCTGAGCGGGCTATAGAATTGTTACTACACTATTGTGTGCTTATTAAATAATTGCATACTACAAAGCTATTAACTCTTGCCACAATGCATTTTAGTTTATTTACCTTTGCTTTAAACATTAGCCCATTTTGTTCACTACAAAGGATGATATCTGAATTCCTCTGTCATTTCTTTTTCACCTTGCACGTGATATAATTATGTACCCCAATATTGCAGAAATTTTAAAAAGGTTTTTACAATCAAATACATCAAATATGCACTGAAAAAACTCCAGCTAATTTGCAAATGGAATTTACATAGACTTCAATTCTGCATATTCCATATTATTAGCAGTATTTGTGTGATTTACAAAAATCATGATTTTTGTAAAGATTAAATTGAAATACTGATCTGATGCAGTGACCCTCTATTCTGTTGAACTGTTTTATCTTTTGGCTCACTGTGATACAGTTCTGGTTCCATTACCAAATGGAAGGGCGCTTTATAAGAAAATATTTGTTTGGATACACAGTAGAGGATCTTTTATCCTCAGGTCAAAATGTGGAAAAATCAAAATAGTGAACTATTGTGAGAATAATAATGAGAGAAAGAAAACACACATGGTAATTTAAATGATAGACCTATCATGCACATAAAAATTGCAGTTATCCAAATTTTGAATATTCTCATAGGTTACAGCAGGGGTTTAGTGGTCCAGTGGGTGAAGCACTAGGCTTTTAACTGAAATGCTTGGATTCGATTCCAGGTGATGACTCTGGGTACCCTCAGTTTAACCTAATCTCTGTGATTTTTTGAATGACAGATCTTCCTGGGAAACCGCAGGTGGCACAGAGAAAAAAACTGGCCCCCCTACTCATATGTGAATTTTAACTTGTCATTGGTCGTAGTATTAGGTGAGCTGTACCCTCACCTACCAGACCACCCTATGGGCTGATTACTATGGTTTTATAGGTTACAGTATTTAAGTACCTATTACTACCTATGTTGCAAATGTGTACATACAGTTTAACCTTGTAATTTCTCTTTTGCTTACATGGAAATGTTATGTAATTTGAAGCCAAAAGCAATCCTCACCCAAAATTATAGAACTTAGCATACTTTTTAGTCCAGATAAATATTGATAGATTCTTCAAAATGAAATGTGAAACTATGATCTGGTCTTGTGACTCGCAAAATATTGTTTAATTTGAAATGTTTCCCCAAAATTTAGTGTCAAAATATTTATGTATTGCAAAATTTTGTGCATACCTACAGTATAAAGCCATCACCATTCTGTTCTCAACTTATTGAAAAAAAATCCACTCTGCTCAAAAATGTTCTTTTTGTTTAGTCTGTAACTATCATGAAATAATATAAGATATGAAATGAATGGAAGCAGCATTTAGCTTGAATTGTTAGACCTATTATGAATTTCTGTGTATGCTTATGTTGTCTCATGCCATTGGTCATCCAAATGGAAGACAAGTCATTCCCCAACCAATGCCCATCATACCTCTCAACCAGCCTTGCCAATCAGGTGCAAACATTTTGTTTCCTTCCTAACTTGATCGCTCTGAGAGTTGGGTAGGCAATTGAAAGAAGTCAAGATTACTATGCCATTAAAACTGGGCTCTTGGAGGGTGGTTGGATGTTTGAGATAAAATTGGTAGCTTCTTGTGGTAGGGGTGGTTGGAGATGGAGATAAGAGCCACCCACAAGGAAAATAAACAACAAAAACTGTTTGCTGTGTCAAATTCCTACAATCATCTTGAAGCCTATATAAGACCACAACTGAAATTCTTCCAAGTGTATTCGTAAACCATAAGTGTCAGTGATATTTTTATTAGGTTCCCCCTTGTTCTCTCCTCTAGGTGCACAGGGGAGGGGAAGAGAAGCACTGCAATGGCTTTCATTTGCAGCTCAACACCTACCCTCCTCTTGTGTCTGACAAAAAAATATAAAAATGTATGTCCCCTTGCCAAAAGAAACATTAGGAGAACATGTTGTGAATATTCCAGAAGGCTTAATAAATACTCCACACAATTAGAAGGTGGGGCATGGTTGTCCAGTGGGTTGGGCACGAGGCTACTATCTGAAGGGTCTGGGTTCAATACCGGGTGACTCCTCCTGAGCAGCCTCAGCTTCTCCTGAGCTGTGTGATTTTTTGGGTTCCAGATCTTCCTGGGAAACCACAGGGAAATTAGGTAATTGCCCCCCCCCCCTCTACTCTGATATGTGGATTNAAATTAGGTAATTGCCCCCCCCCCTCTACTCTGATATGTGGATTTCACAAGCCGTTGGGCTTAGTATTGAGTGAGCTCTACCACACCTACCAAACCAACCTTTGGGTTGATTAATGTGGGTGGTAATTTGAAGTCTATACTCCTAGTATAAGTGTTTGAGTTTTCAGGGTGTACTAAGACATAGTTTTCTCTAAACTCATTCCACAAAAAACCGTATCATTTCAACAAGACTTATATGCCCTAGATGGGATTTCCAAATGTGAGCAATTTTCAGCTGAATGCATATAAAAGTTTTTGTCTTGATTAATGAATTAACTCAGTGATGTTGCTAAAAAAATAATCTTTTTGAAATTTTAATATTAACCAATTATTTGTGTTTTCCTATATTGGTGAAAGAATATGTTGAGTTGTGAGCTGTTTGAATTAAGATACTTATTCTTTGCACGATCCACCCAGTGGTGACTTCATACCCTCATGGATTTTGTATAGGGGGGGATATATAAGGGGGATAGGTGAACTAGAATAGGACAAAATGATCGATTGGTGGAGAAGGTTGAATGAGCCCAATTCCGAGCAGAAAAAAATTTTATGGAATGGGAAATTTCCATGCGAAGACTATAACAACTATTCCCCGCAACACTTAATCAGTTCTTGTTGTTATATTGAGATTTTTATGTTAATATGGTCATGACAATAGTTGGCATTAAATTATTTTAAACAAAATAATAATGATTATGAGTCTTAAAATAATGAAGATGACTCATATCCAAAACATTTGTCAAAATCGACTTGGGATGTCTGTTTCAGATAAAATATCTTCTACTGTACTTAAAGATCTGCAGTTTTTGTTGCATCATATAGTATTATTTGTTGTGTAAAATAAATTAATGAACAGTGAAGGCATGTTTTTCCAAACTTGATAATTATTGGATCTAAAATTCTCCATGTGAAATATAATTAATGGTCCTTTTGAGATTTTGTGGTATTTACCCTAGGCACTGCCACGAAGTTGTGACCACGATCTATACTGTCATTGATTGTGGTATTCCTCTTGGAGTAACTATATGCAAAACTGTTGTAGAATATTTAGTGAATTTTATTGTTTTCCATTCCATCCAGGTGTATTGTCTTATTGGACATTCAATGGGTTATTATACATGTATGTTACTGTTGAAAATGATTTATTTCTGAACAAATATTCTGGTAAGGATATATGTATGTCTTGTCTTTCTGATTTCCCTTTAAAATAACACTTTGAATAGTTGATGAATGTTTGGAATTGTTAAATATGTTGCACACACTGAATATGCTTTGGAAAATTGTATGTTTTTAATGTCTGGAGGATATATTTCTAAAATGGTCACATTCTACTTAAGTGTTCAGTATTGATAAAGTATTAGATAACATAATTAGAATCATAGTCCAAGGCTTGGGAGAAAGCTCTTGGGCTATGCTTTATTTAATTTTCTTTTATTTGATGTGTCCTATTCATTACTGGAGTGAATTTGTCAAAGTCAAGTTTTCTTGTCCTATTGCTGTAATAAGATTTGTTTTTCATGGTCAGTAGTCCACATTGTTCCCCAGTATAACTTATAAAATCATTGGTGTGAGGGTGGTTTTTTTAATGCACGTGATTTCTTTAATGCAAAGAAGTTTTTTAGTCTCAAGATATATTATGAAATCCAAGGTGTGAAAAAAGTTGGCTTTGTGGAGTTAAACAAATTAGACACTTTTTCTAAGTCTTGCGTAATGATTGTTTTATTTTCAATGTGATGTTTAATATGTGAACTATGCTATGTATGTACAATATACATAAATTGGACATTTTAAACATATTTGAGCTAACACATTACCTTTCTTAGTCTTAAGTTTGTATTGTTACAAGAATTATTTTATCTCTTTAAGGTGTTGATTTTTGTAATATATAAATCTTGGGGGAATATTTTCCACATTTGGTGCTATTTTTACTTTTAAATGAAATTCTCTAAATTGAGACAATCTTTTGTATTGAGAACGCTCAAGGTTTTTACTAGTGTTTTATGCTTCTGTTTTTAATTACCACATATATTTACAATTCCTTTTGTAATTTAAGATGTTAAAAAAATTAGGTGCTCAATGATGAATTTGAATTCAATGATGTATTAGCTGTATTTATTTTAATTCAGCACTGTTGTTTTTGAATGTTCATATCATCCAAAATAGTGATGTGGCTCTTAATTACATTGGTGTTGTAGTTTATGATGGATATCAAGCATTTATTTTAGTTAATAAAATTCAATTATTTTTACTTCATGACAAGCATTGTAGTTTAATTTTTTTACGTACTATTATGGAAAATTGGGTTAGAGAAGAACTTGCACGGAGGAATTGGAAATATATTTCTATGTTAGCTGATAAAAATGATTTACATTATAAAAAAGAAACTATAATCCATTGGGGGTTGAAGACAACTATGGTTAATATTTTATTACATAATTTATTAGATAACTTTAGCCAAGCAAGCACACAGCCATCAAAAAGCATTGAATGGTGCTGACCATTCTTATTTCATGTTTGCTGGACTCAGGAGCATTACAGCAACATTTTTCTATTATCAGTAGCTTAGCGACAGTATCTTATTGGTTGCTTAGTTGGTTGGGAAGAGGTTCTTTTGAAAGTAACAACTGTATTATAATAGATAATTTAACACATTTCTTTCATTATGGTTTAAGAAGGTTTTATATAGATTTAATTCCATATTTGAGGAAATTTACACGAAACTAATATATTGTCAGGTTTACTACCATTATAGAGTCCAGATGGTAGAACATATGCCTTCCTTTTTTAATTATGGAATTAACTTGATGTGTGTAGCTTGATGCTCCTTAAACTCTTTACAAATATGCTGTGACCATTTCCATAGCAATAAGTTCACCTGTATCAAGCGTAGATGCAGATGCCCTACCCACTTAACTAGCTACATGGTTCCTTGGCTGAATGCTACTACTGATGTCAAAGAAGTTGGCTACTTCCTTATGCATATTAATGAAACAAATATGGAAGGCATCCTTAATCTGCCAACAAGTTTTATTTCCTATTTAAATGCCAATGGGATCATTATCTCTGCCTTCCAAGGGTAATGAAATGCCTTCCAGGGCATTGTCAGTGTGAGGTGTTGGATGTATACAATGTGATGCAGTTGGACAAATCATACATAAAATGCAGGTTTTCCAAGCTAATGTATCTTAAATATGAAAGACTATTTTCTGTCTCTCTGTAGAGGTCACAACAACCCAATATGTATACATATATGTATGAGTTTCAAAATTTGGTGGGAGCTTTTTGTTGACACAATTTCCATGGCATCATTGATCAAATTGCCCTTCTTGAAGTTTTTATTCCAGGATTATACATCCCCATATTCATTTTCCAAATGAGCAAATTTAAAAATAAGAAAGTTTAATTAGTGCATGACATATAGTAACAGCATTTTTAATTTATTTAAAATCGACCAACTTTCACAAGACTGAACGCATGTCATGTCAGTGAAACTTGAATGTCTGAATTTAACCTCAGCCCCCCTCTCCCAACCCTCAAATTTGTGGACTCAATAATATTAAAGGAAGAAACGATCAGGATTGTGGCATGCAAGGTACCACTTCCATGCTACTACTAAAAGTTCTCATTTTGAAATGTAGAAACTAGTTCAATAGATTATGCATGATAGAATGAAGTAAAAATGATCTTTTTCATATTTTTGGTACTTAATATTATTTCCTAATAATATCCCATACATACCTAATAAATGGCAGCTATTTAATGTTTTTTTTAAACTACACATGTAATTATCACTTGGAGAGAGAAGCTTTTGGGAGTACTCTTTGTCATATGCCGTTTCTTTAAATTAGAATTGGCATTTTTACCAAAAACGATGCTGACTCCCAAAAATTTACATCTCCATAAGCAGGCCATGAAAGTTTTAATAAATTATTTAAACACTTTCTCACAACCCTTAACCACTTTCTTAAGGTACATCAATTCCACTATCATCATTTCATCAAAATTTTTCACTTTCAGTAATCATGTCAATCTTTTTCATTCTCAAGAGCCCGCTTCATCATCCTCACTCCCATCTAATTAATCTCATTAGAAACACTTCTTGAAACTTTTTTTGATCACCTTTTCAGTAATATAATTCCAGTCTTCAAGTCCTCACCCTACAACATAGGAAGGCCCTAGTTTGAGTGTACTCCTTTTCTCCTGCTATGTAATCCCATCATTGCCTTTATAGTGCTTATGATTAGGCATCTAGGGTCCCATCATTTCCCAGGGGATGATGACCATGTTGACAGTTCCCATCCCTCATTTTCATTCCTTCAAAAGTGTACCCCATTAAAGAATCTGCATTAATGAAATGTTGAGGAGAGCGACTGGTTTTCTCCACCATATCACTTTCATTCAGTCTACTTCATCAGTCATCCAGCCTTTTTCTTTGATTCTTACATAGATCCCTGAAGGAAATTTATCCATGGGTGTTTTCTTTTATTTCAAAATTAAATATGGGTAAGCTTCCTACCATCTGTGGTGATTCCAAGCACATACGTCAATCAGTATTTTTCATAGAGTTGTCCTCACTAGCATGAATTGTCACCTATCTTCAGTAGTTTGAGCTAGGCCCGTGCAAAAGAAGCACAGGCATTTGGTTGGCGTTGCCTTTTTGGCCATGAACTTCCTCACCAATGAATAACATAACACCGATTGACTCTTAAGTATTAACAATACTTGTAGGCACAGTGCAAGAGTCATGTAGCACCAAAGACTGAAGCCATGTCTTCATCTCGAATACCATAATTGCCCACTGCTGGCTTTGAAGCAACAGCGGTATTTTAACCGTATGAATTTGTTCTGTGGAGTTGTAGTGCAGCCAGCATTCCTATAGGAGGTTTCCTATGGGGAGTTTTTAGGTGGGACCTTTTGGAAGAGTGGAATAAGTAAAGGTAAAAATATAAAGTTTTTACAGCTAAGATAAACAGATTCAGATACTGGTACCAGCTCAGGAATGGGAAACCAAAGAGTACAGTAAAGCTATTCCTGAAGTTTGAGGTTCAGGATTCAAACTTCATTGATGTGCTGAGAGAGGCAACCACTAGTGTCAACTATAGCATTCCTTCCTGCATCAACAATGAAAGCATACACTGCCTTGATAATGGATGGTGATGACGGTGACTTCAAGGATGGAAAATTATGAATTTACAATTGTGAATCATAATAATTATACATTTTTTAAAATTTTGTCTTTCATTGAAAATCTATCATGTAATATTATTTCTTTGGTGGAAAGCCTTCATTTACTCTAAAAAAAGTGACCCTAGATGGGTTATTAATACTATTACTAAACATACTCATTCAAACATGTTATGATGGTATTAGCACATCAGATATTCAATAAGAAATTGTAGGAATATTGGATTGAATAGAATATTGGCTAATTTGTTCTTAAAGTGCCTGTAAGCAATATTTCACATGACAGAAAAGTCTCACCTTCAAAATTGTTATGTTTGCTGTGATCATCAATTTTGCAACAGAAGGAGTGTTAAAATGTTTTATTTGACTTTAAAAGTAGTGTTATTTCTTTTAACTTCTGAGTGGCCTAATCTATGGATATTGTGTAGTATCTTAAAAATTTCCTTCAAAGGCACATTAGCATTTGATGCTTATAATAAGAATGGAAACAAAACTCACTGTTAACTATTACATCCACACATCATCATGCATTGAAAATCAAGTCTTTAAAGAAGATGAAATTGAGAAAATCAGAAGAAGAGAAAATGCTAATTTCTTTTTAAGATTTTCACAGGAATTCATAATACAATATTATTTTTCAGCTTCTCTGAGTTATATTTTTTAATTCTCAACATTTCACAGCCTATACTTGGTGCATCATCAGGATGCACCCAGCCGAAAAATAATATTGTAAGAGAAAATGTTTTTGACTGTATAATCTCCTCTTGCAGATTTAAAACCTCAGTATATCATAAATATTGTGACTATCCCCAATGAAACATTACATAGTTACTATGTGGGTGTTACGTTCCGCTTAGGTTCCAGTTATATACATATGCTTTTTAATTGTGAGATGTGAATGGTTCCTCAGGCTAAGTAGCACTACTGCATAGCATTTTTACAGTGGATGTGTAGCTGTGCTGCTTAACATATCCACACGAAATGAATGGAAGTCTTTAGATAGTGGCTTGCTTTTACCATTATATTCTCAATATTATGCTGGTGAAAGTTAGGTAATTAATTGTTCAGGAACTTTTCCCAAAGTGTGAAAAGTGTTGGGGAACAGTTCCCCTAGTGTGGATGATGAATTAAAGAACCGTTACAAACTGCATTTTTACCCACTTTAAGTGTAATGAACCATTCACAGTAAAAAATGCTTAAGAAGGGTCCCTTAGGGAGGCATTGTGTAATATATTCATAGTTTTGGTATCAGCAACATTACTTATTATATCAATATAAAAAATACCAACGTAATGGGGCAGAATTATTTCAATATGATTAGGAGCTATTGAGTATATATGAAGTATTAAAGTGTTCGACAATGAAGCTGGTAATATACGGTGATGATATTAGAAAGATAATCGCAAAAGGTAAAGAAGTTGTTACCATGAGGAGATAATTGATGACAAAGACCTTAGGCACAGATGCAAAGAAAATATTAGTGAAGACATTGATATGGAGCGTGTTTTCTTATAACACAGAAACATGGTCATTAACGGAAAATGACAAGCATAGGGTGGAGGCTTTTGAGATACAGGAGGATTGAAAAAGTGAAATGGACGCCTGAGAAAACAAACTTAAAAGTTCTGAGCATGGTATGGAAATAGAGAAGACTATGAAGAAATCCAGAAAGAAAAGAAAAAGTGGATGCAGGGCGTACTGAGTGACGATGAATTGTTGAAGAATGTGATGTAGGGGAAGATGTTGGGGAAGCAAGGTAGAGGGAGGAAAATATTAGGCATGTCGGAATGAATGGTGCCAGGAAGCATACAGATTTGAGGAATGGGTTATTGTAGTGTAGGTTATTGTGATGGTAGTGTTGTGCTAGCCACGTGGCAGTTGTGTCCATTAAAAACCTACCTTAACTGGTGGATTACGATTAATAATTACATAATAGTTAATTTTTTGTTTAACTTAACCTGAAGAATAATAAAATTTTTGAAGAAAAACACTTTAACATCCACATTTATATTGTGTGAAGCACTGCTGAAACAACCACATGGGTGTGAAAGCCAGTTTTTTATTTGTGTGCAGCTTTCCACAGAATATGTATAATCCTGAAACTGCTTCTGAAGAATGAACTCAAGTAATGGTATTGGAGGTTTCACAAGTTTAAAAACTAACAATAAATATATCCATTGAACTAAAAACAATTTATTTTCACCAGATCTGCATCACTTGATAGACGATATTGAATCAAATCAAGGTTGAATCAAGCATCAATAGTTTTTTCTTTTGTTTTTAAGTAATGCAGTACTGAAGTTTCTTTTGTCAACTTATTGCTATATTAGCAAATAAAAACTTTACCCCATTGGGATTCATTTTATTCAACACAAACTGAGGAAAACTTGGTGTTTTAATGCATGAGCATTCTCTTCATTTGGATTTCCTGTATCAAGTTTTGATGCAGGGTCAAGCCAAAAATATTTTCCCGAGTTTTAGCTAATTTCAATTTCCAAGTTGTGAAAAACATATAGAATAGAAGTTTAGGATATATAAGGATGATTAAGAAGGAAAAGGAAAGTCATGGTAGAAGAGCATAACTTTTACCATTAAAGAGGCAATTAACAGGCAGTAATAAAAATATTATTGGTCAATGAAGCAAGCTCTTACGACCTTCAATATCTGACATGACATGTATTTCAATCCGAAGATTGGTTGACTACAAGCCAAGGGCTGCATATTCTAAGGAGAATTAATGTGGTGGTTTCCCGTTGCC
>LYUA01001089.1:146891-158905 GCA_002093875.1 Calopteryx splendens | reverse complement strand
TATACTACGTGAAGAATGCCATCTATTGACCAGATATTCAACTAACTGAATGTGCTTGACTTGCCCAGCATTTTTGTTTTCCTATGCATTTCAATAGGTGACATTATATTTTTGTCCAACCATGTATCTGCAGAATCATGTAACTTGAAATCGTGTAAGTTGGAGATTTACTGTATTAGCAGTTTTAGGAACATAATATAAGAAATAATGAATGACATAGGAAAAAATATGGGTAAAAGAAGGTGTAATATGGAAGAAATTAGTAAAAGGGAGTAATTTTCCTAAATTAACAAAAAATTCTTCATTATTTTCTTGAATATTATTAAAATAATTATAAAAACCTAGTTCCATGATGTGCTAATAATGGCACGTGAAGAATTGAAAATCTATGTGTTTGATGATCAACAAAATACCTGATTATAACTCATATAAGCTATGACATGGTCCTGTAGCCCACCAACATAATGGTAACTTCAAAATCATTCAACATATTTAGTATAAATTTTAAATGTTGAGAGCACTGAAGATTTCTGCTGACTCTACTATAGAAGATATTCCAGGGACAGCTCACGATGTAGAAATGGAAATCTCTGGGACTTACAATGGGAATACTAAGAATGGCATTGATGATTTCATTTTCCAATTTTCATCCTCAAGTCCAGTACCCAAACACAGATTCCAAGAGAGATGATGTCTTATTAGAATACCACAGGTGTCAGCAATTATTGTTAGATAGGCATACCTGGGTATTCATCTAGCTAGCAAAAAGGAGGATGCGTGGCATAACTATTGGTCCTCCCCTTTTTCCTTGTTCGCTCATTTTGACAATACATCATTTCCCTTGATAAAAATATGCTATTTATACCGTGCTTTCCTAAAATGAGGTGACCCTATAAAAATATAATAACAATGTTTAAGAAGATGATGGATACATTGAATGATTAAGCATGAAAACAGAAAGTTTGACCATGCTGACATAAAAACTTCAAAAACAGTACGTACATAAAAGATTTTTTTGATGGAATAATGATTTTTTTATTTCAGTTAAGATGCACAAAAAACCAAACCCAAAGAAAGCAGGGAAAGATATCATCTAATCAGTAGCAAAAGGGTACATTAGGAACCTTAAGCTATAGGTATAAAGTCTGCCTTATGGTAAAAAAAAGCTGAGAAAGTGAAATAAGGACCAGCCCTCTTTCCTTGCCGTATCCCTATTATTAATTATACCCTACACCGCTTGCTCATCAGAATTGAGTGAACGCTTCCCACAGATATTAGATTTCCATTCCCTGTCCCCTTCATCCAGTGTGACATGGTGAGGACTGTGATTGGGGTGGGGGGGTCATGTGAGGGGGAAGAAGGGGAGGAGCTGAAATGGGTAAGGCGATTTTGGGAAACTCTTTGGTCTCACATTCTCAAGAGTTTACTTTCAATGACCATGGTGCTATCTCAGTGGGGAAGTTTCACACTACACACCAGCAACCTTTAGTCTTAATCCAAAGTAGATTGTTTATTCGGCTTTTCTACAAGTGGACTATTAAAAAACTGACCAAGATTTGTCGCCTTAAACATTGATCCCAGCCTTGAAACCTGCCGAAGTAGTCATGAAAACATTCCTTCATTGAGGCCATCTTCATGTATCCAGAATCTCACACCTCCCTGACTGCTGAAGAGTAGTGTGTGCAGCAACCATTAAGGGTGGGCCAGAGTGCCGAGAGTAAAGTAATAGTCATAAATGATTAGTCACTTGATCTAATACTGCCACCAGAGTATTATCTAACTATGGATTAATTGGTATCCCTCCAAAGTGGTGGTGAAATGACCCTACCACATCTTTCAGTGCCACAGTACTACCAATACCAATGACTTGAATTCAAGTACACCATCTTTTTTGGCACAGGCGAACGATGCTGTTGACTGAGATGCAATTTCTGTGTGCCATTTGTAAAAGACAAATGTATAGATTTTAGTTAAATTATTTGAGTGCTAAATAATGGTTTTATATTCTGCTCTTATTATATAAGTACAATCCACCTTCACTGTAAGTTAAAATAACTAGTGAATACAACCATCAAGAAGAAAGTTACCCAAATCACGGGTTATAGCATCCATGGGCACATGCGGCAACACTTCTTTCACTTGACGAGCCATTCGCTGTATCTCTGATGAAGATGCTAGCGACATAGGTGTACGAATTCGGTTTCTCACGCTGATGTTTTGGCTAGCTGCCAGAGGACCCGGGGCCAGGGAAGCTCTTGCAAGTTCCACTAAATGCCTTTTCTCATGCTCTGCCTAAATATAACACAAACATTTTTTTAGCAAGTGAAGTCCATTTAAAAAGAATACATACTTCAATACCTTATAACCAAGATAACCTTATTTCATTTTTCTTCACACAGAATGGGGAATTTTGGACTTAAATGCACACTGTGTCATTTACAGTTTATAAAAATAAAGGGAAAACTAATTTTGTTGCCATAGTTTCCATTTTGATTGCAACTTTTCAAAATATTTAAATGTTTTGAAACTGAACAATCAACTTGAACTTTGCAGAACATTGAAGAGCCTGAATACTTTAAGGGAGTGGACGCTAATGAAATATTGCCTACAGCAAAGAACAGCATTGAAACATGAAACATCAGAAATATGAGTAAACCATTAACAACTTTAGTTACCATGGCACTTAATTAACACTGTAATGGAGTAGAGTTAAACAAAATTGGAAATAATGCTGTATAAAATGAATTCATTACTAAAATTGAAATATAGTCATGCATAGCAGCAAAATGCCTTAGTTCCAAAGAACATGTCACTTCTGTAAATTGTTAATAATAGATAACAGATTCATTCATATTCTGAATTATAGAATTTCTATGCCTGCAAAGAGTGCATGACTTTGGATTCCTTATCCAAAAATCAGCACCTGCATGCAATACCCAATTTGGAAAATCACAAGCACCTATTTCTGAATGTTTCAGGAAATATTACATGATCCAAATCAGTTTCACGTCAATCTCCAAAATTTTTTTCTGTGTTAGTTATGTTTTCTTTAGAAATGACAGCATTTGTGGTTGGAATGTAACCAAAAGAATGCATAAAAGGTCACCTTGTCAGCAGCAGTGTATTTGGTTGGTGTTAGATTTAAGTTGGCAGCCACGAGTTCTTGAACACGATCCGAAAATTCTTCAGTCGTCTCACCCTCTTTCTTCTGGACACATGGCAAATACCTGTATTGTAGAAATAATGAATGTTGATCAACAAGGGAAGTGAAAACATAACTAGGGGCTCAGAAATGTCTGATAATAAAAGTGTCTGGATTACCATGTATCAAGTGACATCAGAAAGGGTGAAAAGAACATGAACTTTAAAGGTCATAACTTAAAGGAATACTCGACTAGCAATTTTGGCATGGCTTACATAGCCATTTATTCTGCTCAGGGGAAGAAAGTGAGATAATGCAAATGCCGAAGTGTAGACTGAGTGTAACATAGGGGGTTGGCACCAGTACCGAGAAATACCTAAGAATGATGTACCCAGAATTCTGGCCCTTGGGTACTTGTACTAATGTTACCGATACCAGGGATTCGTACCATTGGTTCTGATATCAAGGAGCCTAGTTTTCTTGCCCCAGCCACCAAACCTGGGTAATAAATGTTAAAAAGAAAGGAGTAACTCTGTGTCAACAGTATTGAGAAATTATTGTCTTCCTTTGATTATTTTGAACATTTTTTGGCGAGACATAAACAGTGGGGTAAAAACTTTGAGAAGTAAAGGAACTCGAGACATTGAGGTCCAACCTCCCTTGCTCACTTAGTGCAGAAGCTGTAATTCATCTTGAATTTATTGTTTTGTGTCTTTCTGCATTTCACACGACCTCCCAAGAAAATTTACAGCTGGTGAGTGATACAACACAAAATATACACACACAATGAGAAAATTCGAGAGTCCCTAACGTGATACCACAATCTGGCTATCTATCTTGTCAACAGCTTGCAAGCCGGTGGGCATCTCTAGTTCCTTCAATGCTCCGAGAGTACAACAATTGAAATATCAACCTCAATAAGTTAACTATCAAGCACACGGGAAGTACCCACCATTTTTGCAATAGTTCTAAATTTTATTCTTTACATGCTATATTACTTCAAATATTTTCTTCAAAATGATGAAATTGAATTTTCTCCAGTGTTATCCACATTATTATCCGGTGAAAATATAGGACGAAATGATGCATTACGCATCCTCAATACACAGGTATCTCTTCCAAATATTTCATGACAATCGCAAACATGCTTAAAAAATTATGAATTACAAAGAGACACATCCAATACGAGTGATTTCCTTTCGACCAGTTTCAATTCATACATCCTCCGAGCGCAAAGGATTAAGTTCCAGAGAATAAGGAATATATTCTCACCTGACCGTAAACAAGGTGAAGGGGACAAAGAGAAACCAGAAGAGGTCCATCCAAGGTCGAGAGGAAAGTGGTGATGGTGCAAGGTCAGTGATGCCAGGACGCCAAACGGAAAGTGCCACAGGCTGAACCGATGTGCAAGCTGAGCCCAACGAAAAGGGCCACGTGCTGAACCTTGAAAGAAATATTGATGAAATTAAGCATGATTGTCAATTCATAATGCGCACAACACAAATGGTACTTTAATTTTTTGACTACCGGATATCACTGGCATTCCATTTGCCCACTGGGGTCCGGAAAAGCTCATCATCAGGTTTTCAATGATGAATAGAACCACAAGAGATTGCAAAACACCCTTGCCCATATGATGGTGCTAGGAACCATTGACTGTTGGGTTAGCAAACACACACATTGAAAAACTGTTTGACCACTGATTATAGCTTTAATTTGTTGAATGATTTTGATGGCACATAGTTTGACAAGTCATTATACTTTAATTAGCACTATGTAAAACTTGGAAATTTGAAAAATGTTGTAGGATTCATTTTGAGGGAAAATTGTCCGAATATATGATTTCAAAACTTAAATCTTATTTGTCAGCATTTAGCTTAAAGTTGAATGGTTTACATCGTTTATTTCACAAATACAGATTTGACCATTGCCCTGGCCCTATTTACCCCTGAATTAAAACAATAAGTTCAGTATACAAAGGGATAGGTTGAAAAATACAAGTGGATCAAATTTACGTTTGGATCACATATACCTCACCATCCTCTACACTTAAGTTCACTAATAGAGTTAATGGCAACATTAAAAACATTTACCTTTTTTTTGTCAACATTTATTATTAGAGGAAAATCAAATCAATAAGGAAGCAGATATGATGTAGACACTGATTTGCGGATTATTATAAAAAGGAATCATATAAATAAATACCTAATGGAGGCAATTCTTAAACATATTGCAACTTTGCTTCAGCTTACGAAGTGTTCTCTTTTACATTTCTCACTTTTCGACTAATTGTCAAGACTTACTTTAGCAATCCTTTCTTGCCATTTGTCGATCCTCCTTCAGGTTGAGCAAAAAGAGGGGCAGCCGTTGGTTTCATCAAATGGCTGGCAGCATTTTGAATCAATGATTCACTTCCTTGTTTCACACCTAAATCCATTACACCTATAGCTTCACCCAATGAAGACGGCCAACCCCAAGAGTTTGGCTACACAAAATATATTTCAACAATCATTAATTTTGAATCATGCTGACAACATATAAATAAAACTTACTCCAATGGCAGTGGCAGCATTAAATGTAAGTACATAAAATAAATTCTTACCGTCACAGTTCCCTCCACCAAATGCATTGCCAAATGATCAAAAGGCGTCAAATAGTTTGCTACTATAACTTTGACAGATTTGTCTCGGTTGCCAAGACTTTCTTGTTGCACAACTATTCCAAGGACTAAACTCATTGATCTGAGAATAAAACTGAAAATAGTTTCCATTAAAGATATGCCACCAAACAGCAACACCAGATAATGTAGTACACGATTAATTACCTTCTGATTAAAGTAAGCTGGGGAAGAAGAGATGCTGCTAAATAGGCTTGAAACCCAATAAAAAAACGGATTGTAGCAAGAGCCAGACCCAAGGGAAAATAAAATAAGAGCGGCATAGCACTCCAACCCGAGGGGAACCTATTGTGATTAAACCAATCGTATTAATAACTTGATTTCACATAAAATAATTTACAAATAAGGCATAAAATGATGGCACCCGTTATATACCAGTACTCATTACCTTGACTCATCAAAAAGCTCGTTTATTCCTACTCGCGACATATTTACATTTGTAATTATTAAATTAATGCTCTAAAAACAATGACACTGCTGAATAATAAGCTTTAGGAGAGTGCTTTCTTCTTACGAATGCCTTCCTTCTCAGGTGCCATGACGGAAATGACAACCATACAACACCTGCAATGAGGAATCTTATGTTGGGATTTCTCGCCGAATTCGAGTCTCCTTACAACATTAGTTCCACAAATGGCCAAGGAGTGTCGACACCAACCGGTCTACGAGCCACTTTCTTTAATTCAACATACGCATCACAGGGGGTGCGTATAACAGTGCAGGGAAAAGCTGAGTGGTGTTCAGTCGTCGTTTGTGTCGTCTGTTTGTGTTCGTTAGTTTAGCTGGTCGAAGAATGTTCTTAGTAATATGTTCAAGTTTTTGGTGTGCTGCACTCGGTTAACTGTCTCAAAGTTTGAAGTGTCTTGAAATGATCAACACTGATCTGGAAGATCTGCATAATGGAAAATCTTCACCCAAACGAGTAGTCGAGGCGAGGTCAGATTGTCGACTAGTGCACGGAGAATATCAGGGTCAGGAGGAAACAACCATAACAATTTCATCTGATGAATATACAAATGTAACTGCGCCAGAATATACTTACAAAATTGACCGCTTTCATCACAGGAAGAGTAAAGAAGATGGAATGGGGCACCCAGGACTTCTATTCCAACTGGCTAATGATCAAGCGGTAGACAAAACTAGAAGCATTAGTTTACCTAGTAATTTAGAAAGTGATAAATGTGTGGATCGTTTTGCTGCCAACGGAGTAAAATCAAGCAGTGACGAAAAGCTAACCGTTAATTCAAATTATGAAAAGCTCGATACTAATTCTAATGGTAAAGTGAAGAATGGAATAGTCTCTCACAAATCTTGGTTTAGGACTTGGCCTGAACGTGGTCTCGATAAATACGTGTGTCTCAATGGAAATACCCCGAAAAACTTAAAAAGTGGTTGTCTTCCGAGCAATGGAGATTTGTGCCTGCAGAATAAAGAATCGCAGGGATGTGTGTCGGCAGACGATGTTTCATTACCCGAAAATGAGATCAACAAAACATTGTCAGAGTCGCGAAACGAAACGAACATATGTGTGCGGAATTCCGTAAGCAGTAGTCTGTGTACCACATCCTCCCCCGCACATGTCTGCGACGGTCCCGGTAACGTAGAACGAAATAACATCTCAGGGGGTAGCTGGAAGTGTTCCTCGAATCCCGTGTCATTGTCTCGGCTCTTGGAGAGTATGCCGTCCCTCGCATACAATCCCGTCACCAAAGGACTTCAGCTAGCCGTGTCCGAGAGAGAAGAAAAGTCGAAGGAGGGTCTTAGGTGTGATGAGGACAACATTCCGAGGTGTACGCCAGTGGGTCTAGTGGAGGACGAAGAGGATGACTATCTGTGTGAAAGGGTAGCTCCGACCTGGGGGTCTCACCACCCTGGCTGCCTGAGGAACGGGCGCTTAGAGAGCATCGAGGAAGAGGAAGACGGAGAAAGACAGAAGGGTCTCCCGCAGCAGCCTCCGGCGCGGGCCCCTGCAGAAGACCCTCCGGTAGCCGACCTCTTCCCTTCCTTGCCGCCCCTTCCCCTGCCGTCCACGTCTTCATCTTCAGCGTCGTTGTCGAGCGTGTCCAGCCTCAGCACGGGCACAGGGGGTTACTCCGAGGATCACTCGGAAGGGGGACCGCCCATCTCACCACTCGACACGTCTGCAGCCGGCAAGGAAAGCAGGAGGAGCGGTGGTATCACCGGATTCTTTTCAAGGTATGCCGCTGGGAAAGTGGTTTGGATCTAATTTGAATTATTGGCACTTTGATTGCAGTTCACCCTTGTCATCGTATTTTGTCGAAAGAATTGTCTCAATAGTGGAAAATTAAAAATTCCATTTTTTCGCCCTTAGCGCGGTGTTTTGTTTATCTCTGCACGTATGCATTTCTTTTGAATTAATTGTGGGTCCTCGTTGGGGCTTTAAAAATGTCTGCATGCTCCAAGGTTGGTGGAATAATGCAACCCTGTGAGCTCTAGTGGCAGGGATACAAATTTTTGAACAACCAAGCTGCTGAGTTTTTCGCGATATCACTTTAGAAACAACAGAAATGGAGTTTCCGGTCAAGAAAATTTAAATTGGTTCTGAGTGCACCCTCTTGTGTGTGTAGAGAATTTGGGTGCTGTCGTTAAAAATCATCCGACCGGCTTAGTCTCGGAAGCCGTAACTATATAAGTTAATTTTAAGTCCGCTTAAATGACAAGCAAGAGATACCGCTATTAAGTTTAAACCGGTTCTATGTTTCCATATTTTTGTTCGGAAGGTTCGGAATTTTTTTTAGCTTCCAGTGAACGGACCTCAGACTTAATTTTTTAACCCCTAAAGAGGTGAAGTATGTTCAAACCTCGCCAATTATCAGTTCATCTCTTTTGCAGCTTCTAGTCTGGCACATTTTTGTATTTAATGTGTGAAAACCCATTTGAAACATACTTCCTTCATGAAGTTTTCATCATTTTTTTACCTTGTCACTCTCTTCATCATGTTTGAGCGCCTTTGTGTGACTGTCAATGGTCTGGAATAAAAAAAATGATTGTGCAGTTTTTTTTCGGGCTCACCTTAAAGCCTTTTATGGGGTGGAGTGAAGTGAGTGCAGGTGATATATTTCCGCTGATTTCTGTCCGTTCTACTTATTCCAGCCTGTTTGAGGTTATCTAATGCGATACAGAATATTCCTTTGATTGTGCCTGTCGAACAAGAGAAACATTGGAATGCACTGGAAAACGCGAATTTCAGTGGTAATCCCGTCGATGAGCGGTGTAACTGACAGCGGGTGCACAGCCACTAGTAAACATTTTTGTCGTGTTCCCACCGTACTTAACATATGTACACACACACCATACATGCACTCCTGCCTTTCCCCTAGCCGTTGGACGACACCGTCGTCTTGTTCTCGAGACCGGCTCTTGTCCGAATCAGATCATTGTCCTCTTCGGGTGAGGAGATTATCATCCTCTTTTCAACACTAGACGCGGATAAGCAGGTCTCTAGGTCAGACGCGTTTATTTTGTGCAATTGGTTGGAGTCTCGGATTGACGGGGATTCAAGAGCTCCGAGCTGTTTTCTGATCGAAGTGGCGATTTGCCATCGCTGTGGCTGTCACATGGGAGAGCGAGTTCATCGGAACGACCATGAACATGCAGTAGAATTCATTTCTACGAAAAAAATGTAATACTCTTCTTGGTTGGATTCGATCCCGCAACCTTTACCTGTAAAGCTCCTTACTTACCAGGAAATTCGGATTGAGAGGGGTAGAAACATGCAGAGGGGTTGGATCTCTTCGGAATACTTACTGTGCACGAGGGCTGTTCGGAAATCAAACCTCCGATTGCTGAATTAACCAAATAACATATCCTTTTGCGTGCATGTATTCCAAGCACTCCATCATCATTTCAATCCGCTTTAACAGGCAAGAGACGTTTATATAAGATGGTTGAAAAATCCATCATCAGAAACTGTTATGATGGATGCACTAAGAGTTTCTTGATGGAATTGGATTATGATCTATTTTGGATGGGGCCTTACAGAGTCAATTGCTTGACACTTAAATTCTGTTCATCGAGTGTAGTTTGTTCGGTGTATATCATGTATATTGAAATTGTTGGCAGTGATGAATTAATAGGCAAGTGATCTCCTAGGGATTCCCTCTGGTTAGTGTACCAAGAATCCTGAGAAATTAGCACTTGTAAATCCTTAAACTACGAATAATTTATCGATTAATCTTCTTATCTTATTAAAATTTGGTAAAAAACAGCAAATTAAGATGACAATGACTCGAACTCTCCAATGGCCATTGCTGCGATTACATGACTATTTTACTGTATTCATAGCCGGACCTAAGCCAGGGGAACGATCATTGGTACACATGACCGATACAAGGCCGTCTCGGGGCGACCTTGGCTTGACACGTAGGTTTTGACGCGTGTCTTATGGTATTAGTTGTTAGAATCGAAAACAGCTGTGTTGGTCCAAGCGATGATTGAATAAACTTTTTTTTAATGAAGTATTTTGGAGTCATTCATTGTTCATTTTTTGAAATAGGATCATGAGCAGTAAAGTAGAAGAGGAAAGGAATACCATGGGGAGGAAACAAAACTTCTTTCAACGTAAGTAATTCATAGATATCGTGCGATTGAAATGATTACAGTGGACAGGATAACATAGAATTGGCAATTTCAATGAAAGTATTTTTACACGTGTAGCATACAAATTCTAACAAAGACTGCATTTGGCATGATTTGATTAAGTAAATTAAGAATTGTAGGAAAAGAAAATTTTTACACACAATTTAATATTACACCCTACAGAATCTCATTGAGGATCCTAATTGCTTCCACGCAACACATGGGAGTATTTCTACCCTTATATTTTTTTAAAGAAATGTCATCGTTCTGTCAGTTTCTCTTTAAAATGACTTGGTCATATTGGTTTTGAAATTCGATTGATTCACCATTAATTGTTATATCGTCTGCCTAATACCTCGCGTTCCGGGAATTTTCATTCATATGACGTCAGCAATGATTACGATGAAACTCGATTGGTGCGTCTTATTTTTTCGTCTCTTAGTTATTTAAGTTCATTATGGTCGTCTATTCACTCTAATTCGGCTACCGGGGCGTACGAGATGATACGTCTGGGCACTCACTTGACAAACTCCTCCGCGACACTTTTAAGGTGTCTCGTATGTGCATGTCGGTGGTAGCGAACTAACTCTGACCCAGGAGAAATATGAAATTGACCAAATATTAGACACCACATTCTTGGTCGGTGTGGCGGGTGAGGGTAGAGCCTACCCGGTAGGAAGCCGTACGGCCACTTAAACTTCCACGATTGACAGAGGCGGATCGACGGAGGCGGCTCTTTTCCTTCTCCACTCAAAGCGAAGCTCAATCTATCAACAAGGCTAGGCATGGTAGAGTGGTAGGTGACCGAATTATTTTTATCTCCTCGTTAAATTTTCATGGTGGAATGAAATGGATTTGAAATGTTATTGGCATGTCGCCTCAGATGTAGCTTTGTTAAGTACTGGCTGAGAGTCCTAGGGAACTCAAATCGCCTGTGGATTTCGTCCCTTGCGTCCTCTTTTGCTGAATATGTCATTTTCGTTGGTCACCCCAAATAAGCTCTTTATCAAAAGAATGCCCTAGAAGTTCCGAACGAAACACGTTTTTGTAACGCATCGAATGACGGTGGGCCCGAATATTATAAATGGTACAGGATTCATTGCGATTTTCGGATTCCATTTTTACTTGCTAGTGGGTGATGTTTCAAATGTTGAACTCTCTCGGGTTCATTTATTTTCAAAGTTTGCCGGCGGGAATGCAGGTGGTGCTGCTGGTAGTTAGCGTACCAGAGTATTTCGATCTACGAATCAGAGGCGTGGATCGTTGGAATAGTAGATCAGGGGAGGATAGAATTCTTCGAAACCTGGTTTTAGAAAGAGAATTCCGAACATCAAGTGGGCAGGGAAAACAATAAATGAAGAAGTAAATACGGAAACCAAAGATGAGTATGAAGGTAGGAGGGCATAACCTTGAGCAGGTAGAACATTGTAGCTATTTAGGGAGCGTTTTGGACGAAGGTGGGCAATGTGGAAGGATATTAGAAGATGAATTGCATTAGGTAAGGAAGAGGGGAGAATTGATGACAAGGACCTTAGGTAAGGATGTAAAGAAGAGACTAGTTAAGACGTTGATATGGAGTGTAGTTTTGTATGGCTC
>LYUA01001089.1:116976-128394 GCA_002093875.1 Calopteryx splendens | reverse complement strand
GTGATCCGACGGAGGCCGTGGGCTTGGGGGGTGGTGGTTGGAATTTCCTGCGCCCGCAAATCTGCAAATTACTCCATCAAGTTCGGTGTTCTGCTCCCTTGCGCCCGGGCGAGAGAAACAACCCCGCCCCCCGACCTTGTGCGCGGGAGGTTGATTTAAACGTGAATGCATGATAATCTCGTGCTGTGATTACTCCGTTGCGAGACAGCTGTCGTTGGCAGCTGCGGCTCAACCCCAGGGAAGACGCCGTCTGTTGGTGGATCATCCTTCGGTGCCCCCGTGCTCCTGATGCTCCCCTCGATCTTCAAGTCGTGTGAGTGGAAGTGTTCTTAAGCGTTTTGAGATCGATTCGTGCACGATGATAAGGGAGGAAAGTATTCCCCCCCCCCTCCCCCAAATTCTGTGGAGCGTCCTGCACCAAGTCGGCTGAATTTAAATTAATGTCTATTAGCGCTTTCAGGGGTTTGTAAGCATATGAAATGTAGTCTTTATAGAGTCCACTTATGGAAGGGATAATGATACACCACAGTAATCAACCAGAGGGTTCGTTTGGTAGGTGAGGATAGAGCTCACCCAGAACTAAGCCCCGTGTGATATTCACAACTCAGTGTAAGGGGGGCAGTTCCTTTCCTTGTACTGCCGGCGATTTCCTAGGATATCTTGTGTCCGAAAAATAGTACACAGCTTGGGTGAAGCCGGGGGTGCCCAGAGACATCACCCGGAATCGAACCCGATCCCTCCGGTTATTAGCCCAGCGCTCCACCCACTGGACAACCACACCACACAGATAATGATTAACGCCCCAAAATTGTTTCATACCCGTTTAAAAAAAAGAAAGAAATGAACTCTCGCACAGGTAGATTTGAATACTCGTTTTCCCTCGCGCAATTCGCGTTCAAAATGAAATCAAGGTCAAACGACCCAATATTCTTTTCCTAAAAACCTCAACATCTCGCCTTCTCTTTTGCATCGTATTTTATCGTAAGAATTCGCAAATCTCCTCAATTTCTCTAACATCTCGTCTCCCGAACATCCCCTGCAACACGCCCGTGTGTCAACTCGCAGGATATGATGCACGACAACACTAAGATGTAGTAGCTCCTTCTGATACGTTTTAGGTCAGTCGATATTTCGTATTTATCATCGTATTTTTTGTGTCCGAGTCGTATTATTTTAATACGTCCTTGACCGTGCGTTCGGAATTTTCGATCTTTCGCCATGCGACCAAAGGGTTCCGTTTTTGTAACTTACCCTTGAAATAAAAACGTGAAATCTGAAAACAAAATCCGTCTTTTCCTCTTGATTATCTCGCTCATCTCGTTCTAACGTGGCCGATTTGTTTTCCCGCTTCGTCAAGGGCAAGTACGCCAATTCGACCGTGGGGCCGTGATTGATTTGTTGACAAAAAAAAGGACGTTATCGACCCGCCTTACCCCAGACACGAATCGTTGGCTTCCAAACATGCCTCGATCCTCCAGGAACAACTATACTCACCAGCACACCCAGAATCAGAATGCATTCATGCGGCGGGGACATGAGAGACGATTTTCCAATATGCGGTAAGGCTTGGCCCCAGCAGCACTGCACTAGCGGTCTGTAACGCACTACGAAATTTATGGCTGCTTTCAGAGGCGGTGGTTCCTTCGGCGTTCGCGAAGGGAGGAGATTTTACTGTTTTTTTTTTTTTTGAGAAGTCTCAGCCTCTCTTTTGTTCGGCTCTCGAAGTTTTATACAAAGCCTTGCGCGGGGCTTCGTTTCGCGGTGGCCGGTATTGTGGACTTTCATAAAAGCGCGATGCACACCGCATGCTGCACTGGGTCACGGCCGAACTGCTTTCCTCTCCAAGGGGTGCCGCGGGCATTGTATGGGGTGCATTGTTTGATGGCAACTTCCGCTTTTGACCGAACAAAACTTGCGGCCTCATTTGCAAAGTTAAATAATCCTCTCGTGCGGCAAAATTTCGTTTGTGTGGGAAAGGGGACTTTTTTCAAGTTTTCGAAATAATAATGCTTCTTTTCGTTCCAGTGTGACGTAGCTGTCGTGGCGTATGATAAAAGTACTATTAGCCTCAAAGATGCAGCCGTATATACTATTCCACCACGATTATATAGCACCCAGTTCGACGTCAGTCGAAATTCAAATCACATTTTGACTTGGTGTAAAAAGTTGTAGTAAGCGGAGTGTGTTTCGAGAATTTCTTTCTCAAGTAAATCGTAGCATGCTGAGTAGACGAGAGTGGAAACGGTCGTTTTCTTCCTGAAATTCCCTGCGAGTGGGGAGGCATATTAGGTCCCGTGACATTAAAGCGGTAGGTTTCACGTTGGCAGTTAAGAAGATCGGAGAATTCTCGTTCAGGTCGAGGGATAATTGGGAGGTCCCTTGAGGTTGATGCATTAAATTCTGAATTTTGATCAGATCGGATGCCATGGTAGCGACATTTGAGGTGACTGGGTTGGTTTTTGAAATTGTATAAATTTCACCGGAATTCGGCTGTTGTGTTCCCATGGGACCTTTCGATGTGTACGCATGGGGAAGAAATAGTGTAGTTGTGGGTTAGTTGTTATCAGTAATTCTAGGCTTAAAAAAACCCAACGTGACCTTATAGGATATGCAGTATTTCCGCATTAACGCCACTATTTGTTTCTGGATTTTCGCTGGAAGGCAGACACAAGATACTATGAGTAAGAGTTATACGTTTAATTGCTGCCCTAAATCAACCGTAATTTTCACCTAAGTTCAATTCAAACAAATTTGAATCGTATTCTCAAACTTCGCTCGTATTCAACGGAGTGTGGACGATGACGTTCCAAGTGTAATCTCAACATCCCATAAATTACCAGGGATTTTATCTACTACCAATTATTCATGGGTGCTGTGATGAAATGATGTTTTTCAACTACCTATCTAGCAATGGAAGATTAGGAAAGTCGGGGAACAATGAACGATTCACGATTACCGCAACGGCTTGGAAACCAGTCCTCTTATCATGGTAATGAAGCTGTTTGATTGTGCATCGCAATCTGTGCACATTAGAACGACGAGGAATATTAGTTGTACGCATTTGACGCAATGTATTTTTAATTTTTTTCACGTCATGCTCCTCAAATCGTTATAAATTTTACCTCGAGTTCCAGTTTTTTTTTATCCGGATGGCGCGGCGGCATGTTTACGTCAGGTATCAACGCCTGATGCTCACAAATGCCCAAGCCTTGTCGGTTGAGGCCCTCCCCCACCGGGGGAGGGGAAAGGCATTGAGTGCGTCGCGGTCCATCACTCAAGGCCGAGCTCAGTCAGCTGTGTTTATATTTTTATGTCGCCGCTTTCGCCGTATCCAGAGTGATGGAGTCGCGGCTACGGTTCATGTATTTTTTTTTCGCAGTCCCGCCGTGAGGGAGGGCGTGCGATCCTATCCAGATCCTTTAGGGTGTCTGCTCCTCGCTTTTGATTTTACCGCCGAAGTATAGGTACTGTGTGGAATGGAGGATCGCCGAGGAGTGAGCGAGGGGTGTATGGTGTAACGGGAGGCGGGGAGTGCAGGGGACGAGGAAAAGATGGGAGGAAAGGTGGTTGGGACTCGCATTGCTGGGAAGGGAAAACGCGGCGGCGGATGTGGGAGACGGCAGAGTGAAACGAAGGAGACGTCCTGCGACCGCACTTCAGTTCGGTAATCGTAACGAAGACGACATAGATGCTGTACTTCGTTGTTATTGCTGGGTGGATTCGACGCTTCGAAATTCGAAAAAAAATAGCCAACGAGAAAGGTCGGAATGAGTATCAAAATTCATGGAAAGAAACATTATTGTAGTGATGAAAAACTGAACGAATGTGAAACTATTAGTGTGCTAAGTTCAGTGTGGTAGTGTTAACATGCATATGATGTTCATACATGCATTTAAAACTAAACAAGCTGAAGTAAACGCGGACATCACCATAGAAACCGAACAGGTTTTTGTTCACTTGAATACAGTTGTTTGTTCTGTTGTCGTTTTACCATATTTAAAAAATATTATTTAAGTATTAATGGTTATTGAAGATTCTCGCGTTCGAACAAAGTCCAATTATGAGGAGAAATGTATTTGTATTGCGAAAAACGTCTCTGATGATCATATTGCTAAGGGATAACATTCCATGCCAACCAGATTCTCCACGTTGGTTTCTACTTTTGGCAAGGCCATATTCCATTGTTTTAGTACCTATTAAAGTTTTTTAGTCCATTTGGAATATCCCTGGATAACACTTTGGGGGTTTTCCTTTACCACTGCTTGGGCGAATCGTTAAGACGCTCATTCTATTTGTATTCAGTAAAATAGGGAGTAAACCACTTTGCCATCTGTTGTGGCCCTCTCGTCTCCGTCGATCTGCTGCTTAAGGAAAACGTGTTTTGCTGGATTCCCTTTTGTAATGTTAATAATTACCGGTTGTAAATTAAATCTAGAACACTGCTGTGTGGCGAAATACATAACGACCACCGTATCCACTTGGGCAAAAAAAAACATAAAGAGAATGATCCTGCCCGATCGTCATTGCACGCTGAACGACATAAATAACAAGAAATCTGTAATGGTTTTATCGTCGGCCACTGATGCAACGATGTGGATGCCCAGTCACCTACTCAGCGTTATATTAATTCACCCGCTGCGCACAACTCCTTCGTTTCGTATACCAGCTGACTGAGTTCGCCTCAGAGGAGAGACGATCGTGGGTCATCAAGGGGTCTCCAGAAGCCATTCACGGGTTAATCGATGGAATCTTAACTCCTGGCCGAAAGCTGCCTGCTCGTCGCGGTTTTGAGATCGAGTGACACGTAGTCGTCGAACGCGACCAAAACTCGTGATTAGCATCGAAATGAATTGATAATGAGTAACATTTTGCTTTTCAATTTCCACACTGCCCAAATGTGATTAATTTAAATCATGGACTCTTGTAATAAATAATGCTTTGATGACACGATTCAAAGGTTACTAAATTGAGGTGAACAATTTTTCCGTTAGTTGGTGAAAATATCGGTCGCTTCATATTTCGGAATCATCTCAGGAGCATCTCATAGTCAACTGCCAGGACCGCCATGACCGTATTTATTTTTCCAGCCAATTGCGTCTGCGTGAGTGTGTGCAAAAACGGTTGCGGTTGAAGTAGCCTCAATCAGGCGGTTAAAAAGAGTCGCGTGGCGCATTTACGAACGGTACGTGAGAGCCTGTAGTGTTTAAACATCTCGAAACAATATTGCCTTGCTTCACCGTTCCTTACGCCGCTCCTTAGAGTTAGCCCAGTGTAAGGATTTTTTACGGTTGGCTTCCGGCCTCACCACCCAGGTCGCTCTCGGGTTTCGAGGTTAACCGAAAAAAATTGGAGACAACACATTCTCCAAGGTGTCAAGTGGAAGCGATCTCACGTCGTGATAAGGCGATGATGAAACATTGGAAACGGTCACACTTCACAGTCTCCAAAGCGGCGTAAGATGTTGAGCTTACCGCAATCATTTGCGGTGATGAGTTCTGGCCTGGAATATGAAGCGGTTATATGGCGACGAGGCGTCGGCCGAGGCATATGATTAGTGGAAGGGGGGGGGGGGGGGGGGGGTAGTGCGAACGATCATTCGATTATTTCGAGTTGATGTTTATGTGCGTGCGTACGTCGTATTGTCTCCTCTTTCCCACTCTGGGAACTTAAAATGGCATGCGGTAAATATTTCACGCTTCCCGCTAGAGTTGTATGTTTTATGGGGGCTGTTCCGCCGATTCGAGATGGCGAAATCGCAGGCGGAATGCGAAGTTATAAGCACCACCGTATGCGGAGCGATGCCTTGAAGGGGAGCCGCGTGAATTAGGTGCGCTGTTTCTTTAATTCGGATCAATCGATCAGTCTAAGCGCTCGAATCGAAACGATTGTTTTGACCATCGCGAAGTAGGTTGGTCTCTTAGCTTTCTCCTTTACTCGCGGCTCGAATAACGCCATCCAAAGGAGTGCGAACATGAGGAAATTTTGAGTCTCTAATTCTCACCGTAGGTGTGAGTGTAAAATAGTTAATATATTGATTTGTTACAATTATTTCATGCTTCGATGAAGGTTCTTGACATATCCGTGACATTGTATTTGCATTTATGGCAAAAAGGATCATTTTGTGATTGTTCCCTTTTGGGAAACTATTGAGTCAGAAGAGGTTATGAACAAATTGAGTTTTTCGGATGTTCATGTCTTCTTCAATGTGCTCTGCTGTAAAAGTTTTTATTTGAGCGTTTTTCATCCGTTAAAAGTGAGCCAATACGACGAAATAATTTCTCGTGAGTTGACTATTTTTTTCTGATTCGAACCTGCGATCCTCGGCTTCGTAGGCTCAGATCTACTACCTGTAGACAACCGGTGTCCCTAATATTCAGCATTAGCATATTTTTATAAATCTCACGGCTCAGGTAAAAAAACCCTAATTAGGATAATGGGGCGGGAAACGATTGCAGTCACTGCATTAAACATCACGGGGTTGCGAAACGCCAGTATTGAAGGATGATTTGTTTCCTGGTTCAATAACCTTTTCTCGAACCTTGAACGATGCTCGATATAAAGAATATTGATGGATTCCTCACCTAGTGCTTGGATCATCGACTGATCAGATTTTGAACGTAGGTATTGGAGATTCGGAATTTCGACGTCGCTTTGAATAAATCATTTCGTAATCGGCGAATTTCCTTCGTAAATTTTTTGTGGACCAATGAACCGACACCCAATATTGATTCGAGCGTCTTTCATTCCCTGGAAGACGATTAAAATTCATTGCAGTGTCACTCTGATTTAAGGAAACGTGTCACGGCGCGTTTACGTATCCCAACTCAGTACTTTCTGATGCCAATGTGCAACGAGGGAATCGAATTTCTGGCGAATTCAAACGGTCGGCTGCTTTATGCTTACCGCATCATCTCCCCTCACTATGAGATTTAAGTTGATGCTCGCGGATTACGGGGTAAAAAAACTATTATGAACCCTGAGCTGCTTCCGAGATGAGAAATTTACAAGTGCCAGGTAGTTTGGCTATGGTTTCACTGGATTTTTGTTGTTCCAAGTTTTCGGCTTGAAAGTAAAAAAAAACAAATGTCATGTGCCGTTGTACATACTTACCAATGTTACGGAGAATATAATTGGCTAAAATAATTGATTTTGTGTGGTTTCAGTCCGTTGCAAGATGTCAGCGCAAACATAGTTCGAAAGAAAATTTTAATTCATTCTCACCGTGTACTTACCCCTTTGACAGTAGACGAGTTTTTGTTTTGGGACCTGTAATCTGGCCCGTGGTGGTAATGAGAGAGAGAGAGAGATGGACTGCTCAAGGAATAGGTGTGAGGGGTCCTTTTTCTCTGCCTCACTTCATAGGTGTCCACAACAAGAGCGGAACCAAATGCCTCTCAATAAATGGCTTCTCATCTTTATGCCTTTATTATTTTTCTCCTCTCTTCGTTCAGATGCCTCAACAGCCACTATCCTTCCCCCCACCCAACTCTTCGGCAGATTCCAGGACATTTTTTCAGACAAAGTCAAGGGTCCCATAACCATTTTTCCCTTACACCTCCCGGATTGAATGATGTTTCAATATACATTCTTATCTTTCAAATCCGTAATATGATAATGCGAGTGTTAAGGAGGACGCGTTGGCGGAGATTCGTGGGAATTTTCTCAACGCATGCGTAAAACATAAAACTCGTTAAAATGACAAGATTATAAAAACTCAGTTTACTACCAACGGAATGATTTATTTAATGTCTACTCTTGAGATTTTTTCTGAAACATGCCAAGTATCACTTTTTATTGGTTTCTTTGTCCTCTAGAGACGTTGGGCGGCTTGTAGAAAGTAAGATATTTTCGAAGTCAGTCGGTGATTTAGTTTCGCGGTTATTTTCCTGTAACATCTTTTTTTCCTCGAAATTTTACATTATCTGGTTGAGGTATTATTTCTCTTCTTCAAAACCGTCTTCTTGGGATCCCTTTTGGCCGTGGCTTGAAATTTCTTCGACCTCCGCTCCGGTTGATTGCTCGCAATAGAAATCTTCCGTCAGTAATACGCCTCCTTGCCTTCGATCGTCCTCAATTTCTTTGGCGCTCTATTATTGCGTTTTTCAACTCTGACCGCAGTGTTACGCTCGCCCACCACCTTCATAAGTTAACCGATCTATTTCTGTACATCCCAGCTTTCAGCAATATTCGCGAAAAATCTTGGTAGGTCGGGTAGTAGACCGTCGGGACTGTGTGGACGCTGGGAGGCAGATAGCCGTATTCCTCGGACGACTTCTTGTACAGCAGTTCCTTGCCTTTCGGCGGAGAGTACTTGCAGATCCCATATCTTCCCGAGCGTTCCGGGTATTCAAAACGTTCCGGCAAATTCTTGGTCCGATAAAAGTCTGAAGTCTTCTCCTTCACTCGTTGATTCATGGTCCGGGTCTGTTTGCCAATGAGGACCGGGAACCACGGAATAATCGGGAAAGAGAATCGGGCGTCGCAATCCCAGGGAACTTTAAGTCAAAAACGCCGCGTGTTCCGGCGGCTTTCTTGTCGACCAAGACAGAATCCTTACCGGTGCGTAGAAATTACGACACAGCTCTGCGGTCAGGCAGGTCTAATCAGCTGTAGTCATGGTGACGCACCTCCATAATGCGGATATTGTTGGGGCGCCTGTTAGTTTCATTGCGCCGCAGAGTTGCCAGTTCATACGATCTTTCATTTTCTGTCGTTTTCCGTAAGCATGCACGGTGAATGTGATCTCTAATTTAATTTAATTTTCTAACTCTTCATACGTTAGGGACAATGAGTATTTTGAAGTCGGCAAATACCCTAACGTTTTACACACAAACTTCAAAGTGTTCTTCGAAATGTAATAATCGATGGAAGCTGATTTTGAATTATTGCGTCGACGTGTTTTCGAGAGGCATATGGGGAAGACATCTCCCGGAACAATGAAGCCATGGTTGAACACGTTAGTGAATGTGGAAAGACAATGGAGGAAAGTATGACGGTTAAATTTCCCGAGGGTGTTGAGGCGTTACTATTAATAATATAGTAATTATATATGTAATTATATATGTAATTGCTTTTAATACGCTCAGGTAGTGGTCGCGGTAGCTGACCCTTCATCATAATTCGATCGGTAAAATTTTGGCATGCCGTCCACATATTTCTCAACAGCTTCACTTAACCTGAAAAAAGGAAATAGTGTGGTCGATGTGCACAGTTTTTTTTGTCCCTCGCAACCTGGCAATGAGTAAATGAGTCTCATTTACGCTTAATAGTTTGGAGATGGTGAAATAATTAAATAGGGGTTTGATTTTATTGAAATTCGCAGAATATTTGTGGATGTTGGTGGGACAAATGAATATATTATAAGAGTGCGTATTCTGTCATCAATTTCCTTAATTCATGAACAAATTTAATGTTCGTCTATAAAAAAAACCACAGCAATCAACCCGATTGTCGGTTTGTATAGGTGACCCAATTCTAGGCCTGCGTTAACTTTTGATTCTGACGGCGTGTGAAATTCAATGAAGGATAGAGGGGGCCAGTTCCTTTCCCTGTACCGCCTGTGATTTCCCAGGATGATTTTGTGCCTGGAAGATCACACAGTTGAGGGTGTCCAGAGGCAGCACCTGGAAACGTACCCGGGCTCTGCGGTTAGAACCTTAGCGCTCTACCCACCTACCCACTGGACTACCAGCCCCGTTTGTCTGTAAGGGACCAAAAGTTGCATTGTGCAATGTAATATTCCTACTCTTCGTATTGTGTGGAAGCTTATGTGTGCCATTCTCAGCATAAATGTCGACTAAATGCGGTAGTTAGAGTAGTTACCTACCTATGGGAAATATTGTGGTGGCAATGGAGAAGAGAGTGGGGAATCATTGGTAGTGACAGATTGTCGTTTGGATCCTGGTGATAACTGAGGAATTGGTATGAAAGGGTGTTTAGTTTTTATGGTTTTTGTTTAGAGGTCGAATTCGACGCATCAAGTAGAAATGTGACGGAAAATTACTCGTAAATGACTTGAGAGGGAGGAGGTGACCGACAAATTCATGGGCGTAAGTATGTGGTCGAAGGGATGCTTCCAAGTCGTGGATTATTGCGAGCCTTACTTAAGAGCCAAAGTGCATGTTAATGGCAATGTATGAATGTGGCTCTAGCGAAAGAAGCATGCACGGAGACTGCAGCGTGGTAAATGTTAAAATGGAGTAAGTTTCCCACTCCATGGCCAAATATTAAGTTTTTTTTTACTGATTGTGGACCTGCCCTTAAAGGGAATGGCGTGAACTGCATGTTTAATGTTTTACTAAAAGAACAATTTTAAGAGTTTTACCAAGTATTTTAATGAACTTGTTAAATTACCATGAAATTAATCCTAACAGCTTTGAGATTCACGCAAGGCCTGTTATTTGAACGTAATGTGGTAACAGCGTGCCGTGAAATTAATGGAAAGCCCAGATGGTCGGTGCTTACTTATTTCTCGAAAAAGCAACTCACGTCTCAACTCCTGGGCGTCATCAAGTAAGTTGAAAGCATAATGCTGACATTTAGGCGTTGAAACGCACGTTTTATTTTAAAGAAATAAATAAGTACCATCTCTCTTGTATCTTTCATTTATTCTAATGTCTATAACAGTTCGCGGTACATTCTGTAGTGCGTAATGGCAATTTTCCATTCTATGCCTTTGAAGGAATTTGTAATGAACCTTAAAAATTCAGTAGTCAACTAGCAAGAAATGATAAATTTTATTCACCGGAATGAAATCCTTCACCTTTGACCTTCTCCCTGTTACAGGCATTGGACTGCGAGTGAAAGGAGCACTTAGTACATCGTTTGTAATATTTTGATAAGTAACACGAAGCATAGTTTTGATAATCCTTAATTCCTTAGAAGCGGGTCTACCTTCCTCCAAAAATAACCGAGTTGACAGGAATAATATTACTGCTCTTTAACCATGTAATTTTTCGACTCCATTGCTTGTAACTTGCGTACCTTAGAAGTCTCTATCATCAGATATCCACCTCCCACGTATGGTAGGATTACATTTTAAGACATGCAGTTTAAATGTCAAACATTCTTAATTTATTGATGCTTCTTATCATGATCTATCCCATTATCTTCTATTACATTTGCGTAACTAAAGCTTCTATGTTTTTCGCGAATGTGTCTAGCCCTTGCTTCCATGGAGCTCCATTTGAAATCAGGTTAGTTCATTTAGTGTTTAGCTTAGTTGCGTAAAAAGTCTGCTGGAATTGGACGAGCTATTTTGAGCTGCAGAGACTAATATCCCCGTGCATTGGAGCAGCGAGTCGAAGTCGCTTGAAGACAACATTTCAGTTGAGCCTTTTCCAACTATTAATATACTAGGATCGTCGTCACCAAATACTTGTAAAGGTTAGTTTTTAATATCATCATCAGTATTTCAAT
>LYUA01001089.1:47998-58977 GCA_002093875.1 Calopteryx splendens | reverse complement strand
AGTGGGTAGGTGCGAAGGGGAAGATCGTCGAGTTCGAGAGGTGAAGGACTCTCTCTCCCGAAGTGCGTTCGGTCTCCTTATGGCGCTGTCGACGGTCGGCTCTCCCATCGGAGTCGGATGAGGCGGCGATGAACCGAATTGGGAGTAGCGGCGGATTTTCCCTCTCCGCCGCTCTCGCCGTGATTTTGAAATGTCGCGCGCGGCCTTGGGATCTCGCGCGCGCTCGCTGTTAAGGGGGAGGCCGAGGCACACTTTTTGCGCGAACGCCTCGGGAGGAGAGGATTAAGAATGTGTGCCGAGGGGAACCGATAATTTTGGGTGGGATTCCTCGGCGTCGAGAGAATTCTATCGTTCGCATTTGGTTGGCAGGAGAAATGATTTCATCTCACGATCGCCGGAGGAAAAAAAACGATTTAAATACTAAATCGGATGTTAACACGTCCGAAGTTTATTTCTCTCTCTGCCGTCGTGGATTTCTCTCTCTTGGAGACGCCAGTACTTGAAATAATTAATTATTTCACCTTCTCGCTTAAACGAAAAAAAAACTTTAAAATGTTAATTTTTTTCGTTTTCATTCAAAAACTATGATGCCAAATGAAACTTTATTTTTTAAGCATCATACCCTGCAAGCCGCCGTGAGGACGTGTGGCAGGGGGTGTTAGGTCACCACCCATTAATGAAATAATTGCATTTAGAACTTTTACATTCGGGATGCTCCAACTGCTTTATGTATTTCCTACTATTATGCTTACGAATTTTGCGTGGGAAAAAGGATTCCGTGTATCTATCTGTTCGACAGTCAATCTCTCTCAACTTTCCTCTCTGCTCGAAACTTCCATTTCTCTGGTGTCTAACCATGGGTTTATTACTTGTGGGCAGCGTCCCTAAGTCTTGTTTGTCAATACCTATCCAGAGAATGGGTTGAAAGACATTGACGTTTTGATAAAAAGGATAATGGGAATGAAAAGGAAATACATAGATCTTGGCAAAGGAAAAGGTTACATTGACTTTCTTCCGAGTATTCACTCCAGCAGTGAGTAATTTTGACGCGTTGACGTCATCCTCATACCAGCTTAATCACGACAAGACTCATGCAGAGGTTTCCTTTGCTCACGGCCGTACGGTTTTGTATTCACTCGGCAAACAGATAAAACATTGTCGCGGGAAGCTGTGATTTTCATTCTTCCGGACGTAGTTGGTCATTCTTGTCCGGGAGCGTATTCCGAATGTTTGATGACACTTCCAGATAAAACTGTGAGCGCTGGCAACTTCCACGCAGGGAATATTTCTCCGGGAGCAGGTTTTTTTTGGCGAAAAGATTTACTTTTCGGTCGATCTCGTCGTGGGCTGTCGGATTCTCAAAGCCGGGATGGTTCCCCATGGATGGCAAAGTTCGGATCGTGAGTTACGTGGGTTCGAATCCGATATGGGCCGTGGCGTATTCCGATTGGCAATGCGGAGGAAATGCTCGTGAGAGAGCCATTGATGGGACTTGAGCCTTTGGGAGGAACGAGATCAATGACGTGCCGATTGCCCCCGGAAACCTCTCTCAACACGAACGTGTTTTCGTGAAGGGCTCACCCGATCCGATGTGGTTCCAGCTGTTGTTCCGACTCGCCGGAAAAACAATAGGCACCTCGAGATTAGCGTCGAAATTGTTTCGCGGGTTTTCCGTCGTTGTTAACGAGAGCATCTGTGGCTCATTGGTGTTTTCTTTTTTTTTTACTTTTCTGCTCTCCGTGCAATCTTTTTCCACGGTTTTCAGAGAAATGGCGACGATTGGCTCGGGGATTGGGCCGTGCGGCGCAATCCTTCGCGTGACAAACCCGGTGACCTAGTAGCCAGTCCGCTCCCGGAGAATGAGAACTCTTTTGTGTTTAGTTCAGGGAGCTCTGGGAAAATAGAGATGTCCGTGAAAACCGTGCAGGTGTGGGCGCTTGCGGGGAAAGTTCGACGCCCCGTCTCAACAGCCCACACAGCACGTTTAACGAGCTAACGGAAGGAATTTTCATTGGAGCCTTAAAACTGGGTCTTGCACGATGTGGCAAAATAAATGGCCCAATGAAAATTATGTTTTGCAACGTTTTAGCTGGATATTTAAAAAAATAACTTTCTATGTTACTGTATGTAGAGGATACACATTTCGGCTCTAGGAAGTCTAATTTACTTTTGCAAAAATCAAAAGATCAGGATTCAAGAGCCTGTTTGCCCGTTTCATAGATTTTGAAAAGGCATTCGTCAGGGTACAACTTGGCAAACTAATAGAAATCTTTAAGAACCCTAGATTTTGTGACAAGGACCTCCGTATTATTGAAAATCTTTATTGGAATCAGATTGCTACTGTTAAAATTGGGAATAAATTTAATGAGGAAATACCCAGAAAACGATTCATCCAGCATCCACTTTACGGCTAAACGGACCTAGTAGAAAGAGTTACGAACTTCACATACTTGGGAAGTGTTATCACAGACAAACTTAACGCTGGCGTTGAAATAAAACTCCGAGTTGTAAGTCATAAAACCTGTTTCTTAAGCATGGAGTCATCCCTGAGCAATAGCGATTTGAATTTGAGACTCAGCCAGAGGATGGTCAAATGTTATGTTTGGTCGGATCTGCTGTACGGTGTGGAGCCTTGGACATAAAAAAATATCATCTGTGGACGGAATGGAGGTCCTAGAGATGTGGATCCACCGCCGAATGTTGAAAATCCCTATCGACACATCTGATGAACAAGTCCCAAAAAGTGCCAGAGCGGAACGTGTGCTGCTCACAACTATAAAATGCAGAAAGTTTTCCCATTTAGGATATGTGTTAAAGAGAGGAGAAAAATGTCAAATACCACAGCTGATACTAACTAGGCAAAATTGTAGGTCGTAGAGGAATTGGAAGAAAACAGGCCTCTTGCTTTAAAATAACATCAGAGAACGGACCAGGATCCGAAACACCTGCCAAACATTTCATCTCGCAAAAAACCGCCAAGCCTTCGCCGCAGTGATTGCCATCGTTGGGCGTAAGGCACTTTAAGAAAGAAAATGTAACTTATTGTGGGTACATAACTAATTTGAAACAAGATTTTACAAGTTCTAAACCATTTTTCAGATCGATCATGGTCATCGCGTCAAGCGTAGGAAATTCGAGCAGGAGCTGCTGTATGTGTGATTGTGGAAAAAAACTCCTAAAAAGCATGCACGTAAATTCTTTGTGTGACAATCATTTCAAGATGGGAAAAAGTGTATCTATTCTGAGTTCAAGTCTGTCCTAAAAGAGATGTCGTTGAACCATTGATAATCCGAGCATGAAAGAGTCTTTATGTCGTCATCCAACGCATGTACCATATCATTCTTCTAGAGTGTCTAAACGATTTTCCTACGTTGTTTGACAGTCTTGGAAAAATTCTCTTTGCGGAGTTTATAAGCGTTTCATTTTTATAATGGTACTATCCAAACATTTTAGAAAGCTAAATCTTTTTCGGATTTGCATCCTTTTCCTAATCGGATCCTCCTTGTTCACGAGAGAACTGGGTGAACGAACGCAAGTTAATCATGTGTAACCGCTAAATCACCATATGAAAGACCCGTTTCGGGAGATTTTGCGTTTGAAGTTAACATTAAAAAAAAAATCCCGATGGATCCAGTCTTTCCTCCTCCTTTTGAAACTGCGGAAATGAAAATCCCGGCGGAAACGTTTCGAATGGCGAAATTTCGATGCGCATTTAGTGGTTATGTGGAGCGTTTCCTGGACGCTCGTTTATAGGAGGTGACGGTAAAGGCAGCGGGATATCACCAAAATTCTAGGGATTCTTGTGCCGCATGTTACCTTACGTTCTCAGTGAGTGAGTGAGTGGATGCCTGCTTTCTCTCTCTCTCTTTTGCTTTTCGGATCATCCTCCGAATTAAACCCTGGCTATGCGCGCTTTGCGCTTATACGCGCTTTCAAGCAATCGTGTCAGTGCGGGAAAAGGCTGGCATATATTTAGTTACGCGCTCCTAAGGGAAAAATTGCTCTCGAAGCAATCATGGTATTTTTGTCTTGCTGTGAAGTTGGAAAACTCATTTTATCAGGACGACCAGTGTTTTGGAATGTTTACCCACAGCTATTGAATGGTTAGTTATATTTTATGCGTACACTGCAGTGAGAGTAAATTTCACTTTTGTTAAAGCAAAATACCGCATGAGGTGTGAAGTTCCGGGCGCCACTCAGTGTTAATACTTAGTAAGCCATTAAAAGTTTTTAAAAACATCGTTATTAAGCATGCATATTTTTTACGGCCCGTTTTTCGTGGTTGTGAAACGTGTTCAGCGCAGCGCAAAGCTCGGGCCGTACGCTTTTTTTGTTAATTGGAATAAAAGTTTTTTAATCGTGTCGCGAAATGAATTTTTCTTGACGCAATGACTCTTCTGATCTTTCATCATCATAATACACCGAGGCGAACAGAATTCGATTCCTGCTTGAACAGTCGACGCGATCAAAAATGATGGGAAGGCACATTTTTTTTTCATTCATTTCGTATTTCGCCCCCTTTAGAAATTGAAAATGTCGGAATCCAATTAATGACGAGAAATCGCGCGGGCCGTCGCGGGCTCTCTCACCTCTTGGGCGATGGGGATTCGGTTCAGTGAGTGCCCGGCCGCTTGCGACGAGTCGGGGCGATGGAGAAAAACCTCCCATCCCCTCCCCTCTCCCCGGGGGAGCGGTCCAGGCAGGACTCGGGAAATTCTCACTCGCATGTTACGAATGTGAAAGAGCGTCCCTCGATTCTCCGGCTGACGTTCGCTACTCCGCCGCCGCCGGATTCCCGGAATCCCTTTATCTTTGACGTAACTGTGGTTTCGCACGAAATCTCTTCCCTCTCTCCCCGCCTCCCGCGCGCACCCTCCTCTCTCCAATCCTCCCCCAACCCCCTCGTCAATCACTCTCTTTCTTCCATCCCCCCCTTCTCTCTTCCCTACCCTCCCCCTCGCCACGCCCTCCGTCGAATCGTCGCTAATCTACCCCGCCCCCCGCCCGCACACACACACTACGCGCCCCCTTTCGTTTGTTTTCGACGTTGAGAGCCGTGGCTGAGTGCTCACTCGCGTCCCTATTGCGCCTCCCTCCTCCCCCACTCGGACGGGCTCCTCGATAGACATCGCCCCTCGTCGAAATGTTCGTGAAGATAAGGGGGGGGAGGGAGAAAGAACCCCAATCCTTTCTCGAAAACGGGGGTTTCTGTTTGCCGGGAGAGAACTATGTACCTGCCGGTGCCGACACCTAGTTAAGGAATCGCCGGGATGGGGAGAGACGTGAGCCGGAGGCTACCCCAAGAGACATGTGGTGTATATAAACGGAATATTTCTTTGTATTATTTTAGGCGTAAACCATTTTATATGTGCAATCGGAACTGGTACCGCGGGGAAGAAAATTACATAGCGTCACTTCGGCAACAGCAGCTAGATGAAGAATCTTAATTAATACAACCTCGGGGCCAGTTCGGCGCAAAAACGTGAATTTCACATCGTAAAAATAATTTACCTAGACCGGGAATCGAACCCGGAGCTCTCGATTTGCTGTTACTTTGTGGCATTGTATGTACGGTCATTTCGTCAGAACATCTATTTCCTTTAAAGCCGCCATCAGTTCGCATTGTAAGAGGACGCCTAGGTAGTGGGATTGGCTAAAGCACTCGGTCGGAAATTGTTGCATTCGGGTCCGAATCATAGTCTAGGTGAATGATTTTTTTACGATGTGAAATTCTCGCATGCGTATGCACACCATCGGTTGAATCCGTTAAAGATACTCTAGCGACATTTCCCGCTGTTTCTTCGGTATTGGTACTTCGGTACTAGATCTTAGATCAAGAAGACTAGACACCGCTTTTTCGGCGACGTACTTCAAAAGAGTAGTAAGTAATCCTAGTTTGCCGGACCGACCTCCTTTCCTCCCCTCCCCTTCTTCCACAGGGGAAGCTGCGCGTTCAGGAAATAGGGTCGTGGATCCCAAAACAATTGTACTGTGTAATCCGTGACTGGACCCTAAATTTTTTAACAGGGGTGGCGTAGTGAGTTACGAGGGGTTCCGAGTCGCGGACCCCATTCGACATTCGCAAGAAGAAAAAAGAAAAACGCTTCGACGCACTTGGTGAAAGATTTATCGCGCGTGAGCGCAAATGCATTCATGTGAAATTGCTTACCTTTAATTATTTCGAAAAAGGTTTTATGTATCCGAGGGTTTTAATTGGACTTCTTTGTTACTCTAGTGCGTGGATGGCCCTTCTCCCCCCCCCACCTCTACGTCACCCCTTACGTTGCGTAAATTTGAAGTGTTGGTTCTTCAAAAGAGTGTATGCATTTGAGCTGTTACAGGGTTCTGGCCGTTCTGGCCCTTTGCCATGCATGCTATTTTATTCATTGATTCACTCCCCTCCAACTCACCATTCAAGGCACTCAACCCTGGGCCGAAATGTTTAACACACTGGTGTCTCTGCTTTGTGTTCAGGAGATTCTCAACTGCGTATGGAGTTACTTCCTTTGCAGACATCTGAAAGTCTGGTTCGAACGTTTAATTAACATTCTGTAGCTAGTCAAACCAATTCCAGCATTAATTATCAGCAGCTGGATACTTATTTTTTCTATGTAAAGCTAATTAATTGTTTGGTGCCATATCATAGGAAGCTGTGGTCCAATAAATAACATGTTGAAATAATTTAACTCCCTAAGTTTTTTAGGGTTTGGATGTAATCATATTATTAAGTTGTAACTTGATAAAAAGAACTGCTGTAATCAACCCTGAAGGTTGGTTTGACAGTTGAGGGTAGAACTCAACCAACACTAAGCCCAACAGCATGTGAAATTGACACATCAAGGTAGGGGGGGCAGTTCCTTTCCCCGTGCCGCCTGTGATTTCCCAGGATAATCTGGTACCAGAAAAATCGATTTTGGTTGCACAGTAAACTGGTTGAAGCACAAATTAACTTTATCATGAAAGCCAAACTTATGTTTCCAGTAAAGCCATGTATTTAGTCATTTAATTGTTAAAAGGTGGAAAACAAAGGAATGAAAGAAAAACTGAAAAAATCAAAGTAGTAATAATTTTACTTATGCTTGAAAAACTTGAGGAAAATGGAATCTTTATGGTTAAACTGTAATATCCTTGACTGGCATATATCAATACTTTGAGGGATACTTTTAAATTAATGCCCCTGTAATATCTTCCATGTTGGAAATCAGTTGATCTGCAAAATACCTTTGTATCCAATATTCCAGCATTTTGTAATTGTGTGTGCAAATATTTTATTTATAAGTTGTCCACAAGTGTTATTGATAAAAATATTTTCTTTTTCTCCTCTCACAGGAACTTGTTTGCCTGGAAATTGTCTAAGGATGGTTACCAGGAGAGTAATGGTTGTCCCATACCAGAAGGGAGTGCTCCGGGCTGGAAGCTGTTTGGAAAAGTTCCTCCAAGGCAGAATCCAGTGGCGAGAGACCCAGCTATTATTGCTGAAGAATTTCAGCTGGTAACAACCCAATGCTGAATTTAACTTAGGATGAATGAAATGAAAAGAGAATGCCATGAAGTTGTCAACTACCCTATTCTATTAAATAATGCATAGCTCTTCCTCACTTATGTATTAGTCTTTGTAATGCTTGAGCCACTTTTTAGGTTCCGTTGGTAACAAAACTTCTTAAGCAAGATTTTTAATTCATGATCCAATCCTTCATTATTAAAATTTTCATAATTTGATCAAGTTAAGTGGATGTGATGGTGATATTTTTCAAATGTGCAATAGTTTCTACCTCTTGCTTGTAAATTAATGTGCTATCAGTGATCAATTTTAAGTTTCAGAAGTAAATGTTGAGTTCAGTATAAAAGGAAGGATACGTGGTGGTGAATATGTGCTTGTGACTTATCGATTTGGTGACTTTTTTTTGTGGAGGTAATATGTGTGTGTCAGAATTAATATCAACTCATGAAAAAAGTGAAAAATTGAAACACCTGCACTTGATAATTTCATACTTAAGCAATTGAAAATTTTCATGGTAATAAGATAAAAATGTTAACTTTTCGAATACTCTGTATTGAATGCTGTCGAAATCTAAAACAGAATCATATTTATATGTTGGTGTAGTTAAAATGTTTCACGTGTGGTACCCAGTTTTTCATATAGCTTTTAATTCTGGATCAATTTAATTGTCTTGCCATCCTAGGCCAAATCAGGTAACTCAGATTCAAGTCACAAGTCATCCAATTGCTGCAATAAGGGGCGGTCCATCAATATGCAGAAGTTAGAAGCAGCATTGGTAAATGGCCATATACTCCCCAATGGCCTGGAATGGGGAGGCAAACCAGTGACCATCACAAACAGTACCACTGCCCTCATCCTGGAGAATCGTCCACCTAACCTACCAGCTAAATCTGCTGAGGAGGAAGAGAGGCACCGTTTGGAGTATCAATCCATGCTAGAGGCTGCACGGAAGAAAGGTAATGCAGGTTTAGTGTGTGCTGTACTACTTACTGAAAGCAATTTAATGTGCTGTTAGACATAGAGCAATAGGTTTTACTTTGATACTTAGTGTACTCATTTCCTTATGCAGTGCTTTTGATTTTACAAATTTCTCACTCCGCCCCATTGAAGTAAAAAATTGTTTGAGGAATCAAGGGTTTGTCCAGATTTCCTAACATGTGCTCAGTTGATCCTCCCCATTGAGTGATATTCTACATGATACCTCCCAAATAAAAATGAAAAAAAAATCCAGTTGAAATTTATTATTCATTAAATGCTGGTAATTCATGCCTTGTACATAAAAATATTTTGAAATTTCAAATGCATAAAGTTATTGTGCAGTACATGAAGTTTCCTAGTTGATGAGCAACTTTTGTTTCCCAAACAGATCTTAAAGAAGCCAAAAAGCGGAAGAAACAACTGCAGCAGCAGCTCAAGTTGGAGGAGCAATTAGCTCATGCTGTTCGTGTTTGGAACTCGGAAATCCTCCCAAAGTGGGACACAATGTAAGTGTTTGGAATGTAATGGCTGGGTGAGTAACCCTTCTCAGACACTAACCTTTTTATCTGGGGTCTATTACTCATAAGTCCTAAGAAATTGACTGGCCCTTGTAGTTTGATCATATGTAGCGGTCTAATATCAGTGAACCTGTCCAATCACTTATCTTATCTATGCTTCACAGGATGTGAGTTATTATATTTGATGCTATTTACATTTATGAATGTTTTTAGAGGGCTTGTAAGTTGATGTGTAGCCTGGATAAGTGTTTTTAGTTATGTTATGTACTACATTGTAGTGTAGTATAGTTGAGCAATGTTAGTGGCAAACAAAGGTTTGAGAGTTAGAATGGCATGTGTCTATTTATTTTGTCTTTCTGCAACACAATTCAGAACTGTCATTTAAATTAATGTGGCGAGATTTATCAAATATAATTAATTTCATTTCAATGAAAGTCTTTTGTAGCAATGTTCATTCTGCAATTAATAATCATGCTTAATATATTATGGCATAAATCGTAATTAGTGAATTAGACATACTTGTTGGTGTGTTATAGATTGATATTCATCAATGTGATTCATGTGTTAATTAACTGGGAGATTATAATTCTCAAGAGACCATAATTTATTTTATATCAATGCTGATAGTGAAATTTTTGCATCTTCACCCAGGAAAAACTCTCGCAAAGCAAGGGACCTCTGGTGGCAAGGTATTCCACCAAGTGTTCGAGGAAAAATATGGCGGCGTTCAATCAGCAATGATCTTAATATTACTCCTGAATTATATGAGATATGTGTTAGCAGGTAAGAATCAATTTCTATTTGATGCTACTTATTTTTCCATGTACAGTAAACCATGTGTTAAATCCAAGGATGCATGATGGTAATTTTTTTCTGGCAATTATTTATTACAATTTTTTTCTTGGACGTTTGCTTTACAAGGTTAGCTCAAAAGTTAACATCTTAGTCTTGGCCATTGATAAAAAAATTAATTTCTTTCAGCAATCGTAATGAAACATTTAATAGTGAACTTCAAAAATGAATTTCAACAAGTGAGCATACCAACCTCCCTTTCCCCTGACTCAATTTTTTTTAATCTTGGCTACAAGTTTTAGAAATTTTCCAAATAATCTGGTTAATTGTCACTGTATTTGATGTATCATTTGATACTAGCTGACGTGTGCTTCCACTAATTGTACTAGTCAACAAATATTATCTGGTAATTATTGTAAGTAATCCAATCTTTAACACTACTGCAGTATTTTTGTTATGTGCAGTAAAAGTGAAGTTGGGAAAATCATAGGAATTCTGGACACTTGTCAAGAGTGATTTCTTTGAAAATGGCTTTATAATGGAGTGTTTCTTATGCCCACTTAAATAGGTAGTCTATACTCAAGCATAAAAAGTGCTTCGTAAAAATGTATTGTCGAAGGCACCTATATCTCCAGTCCAGTCCAATCTGTGCATTCTAGGAATGAAATGAGACTTGTACCATGATGTAAAATGGGATGATAGGGAAATGATACCATTATTTAGCTTATGTATATGTTTATATACCATGTTATTGATTTTCTTAGATGAATGCCAAATATATGACAAAAGGGCCAAAGTAGATTTTAATCGCATAGTCATAGATATGTTCTCTGATGAATGAAATGGTAATTACACAGCTTATATAAATAGAGCTAAAATTTTCCAGGGAAGAAATAATGAGCTCAAAGTGAGGAGGCCTGGAACCCTTTCCATTATCTCATGAAACAAATACAGAAATATGATGAATCATGAAATAACAAATTAGTTCCGTTACCAAGTTGTTTGCATCAATTTGATTGCAACTCTGCTGGTTTTGATAGCATACCTGGATCCATCTTGAAAGTCAAAGCTAATTCATGTTTGATTCAACCCCTAAAATATTTAGTTAACGAGTCTCTGTCTTTGGGGGTATTCCCTGAAAATTTAAAGGTAGCTAAGGTTATCCCAACGTATAAAAGTGGAGACCCCCT
>LYUA01001089.1:30698-46111 GCA_002093875.1 Calopteryx splendens | reverse complement strand
CTACCTACCTAGGAACCTTAAGGAAATTTCCAATTTCTCTCTATTTAAGCGTAAACTGTATCAACACCTTGTAAATAACACATACTACTCCACTGATGAATTTATGCCTCAGTCCTGATAAAGTGACTTCTATCATCTGTGATTTATTTTTCCCCTGTATACCTTTGTATTTCTATCCTTTGTATTTTTTGTTATCCCATGTATCTTTTGTATTTCTGGTAACTCCTTGTAGCTTTTTGTGCATCTATGACTTGTTCTATACATGAACTACCATGTCATGGAACTGATAAAATTATTATTATTATTGATATCCCGGATATGGAACAAAGCTGAAAATTACTTCATGTGTCACTCTATTAAGAAGAGCCATTTTTATTTTACCCAGCATAGGCAAACAACTCATATATCCCTTGGTGATCACATCATGAAGTGCACATTATGAGCTCTTTCTGTAGAGGGACAGAAGCCAAGCAGCAGAAAATTTCCTAACTTAACAGTAGTTGCCCAGGCAAAGGGGAATTAGTCTTGAAGGGACGGTAAATTGAATGAAAAAGGTGATGTGTCAATCAAGAAAGAATGCTTAAAATTATTACCACTTTCAAGACTAATAATATTACTCTCATCTCATCAGGAGAAAGTTAATAAAGATGTCCTTGTTCTGAGAATACTCCCTCACTCATGTCAGCATGGATAATGCATTATATAGTATATGCTAGAAAAAATTTGATTTTATGATATAAAGTTTGTTGTTAATATTGTGTATGTAATGTGACAAAAATATACACTCTCAAGGGCTAGTTAAGCCATTTTTGACTCCAGTCAGAGTTAGGGTCGTGGCTACAGAGCAAAATCTGTTGCACCTATTCTGGCTACACCATAGCATTCAGCTAAACAATGAGTAACTGCAGTCTCGGTATTCTCAAGGAGTTAAAGTGATTACCAGAGACTACATATATTGCATAATGGGAAATTCACATTCTGAGGTTGTAAACATTTAGGTCAGAACAAATACCTATGCTTTGATTATGAAATGGGCAATTTTGATGATAAATTGCTATTGTGCATGATGGGTATGGTTAGAAATCTGAGAAATCTAAGGCATTAAGTGTAGTCTTAAGTATTTCCAGATATGGAATGAGGAAGAGTAATGAAAATGTCATTGGGTGAAGTAATATTTGCAATGAAAAATTTGCTTACCTTTTCTTTCTTGGTAAAGGCATTGGTCTTCTTATTTTCACTAATATCATTAAAATCCTCCATTAAATCAAGCAAATTATGAACTTCCTCATTTAAATTAGGTGCCTTTTTTTTACATCTTCTACAAAAGACATTACATACAAATAAGAATGAAATTAATGGCTATAAAACTTGTTGTGTTAATTGTTATTTGTTCACAAAGATAGAAATTTCCAACAAAGGGAAGATTATTTGCAGTGTTTTCTATGATTAAGTTAGGTATTTCTAAGCAGCATAAGAAACAAAAAAAATTGTTTCAACCTCATGAAACCATAGCCATATAAAAAGTGTATGTTAAAGTTTATACAATGAATACCACTACTCTATAATATTCAGTAGTTTGCTGTGAATTGTTTGATAGGATTTATTCATAGAGGTATAATCAAACAATGAATACACTTATATTTCACCAGGACTATTTTACCAATCAATTTTCCTTGAAATTATGCAGCATAGAGTTAATCTGTATGCATCTAATTTTTGATTTTTTATAAATCTATTTATAAAATAAACTGTATAATCCTCCTGTAATTGGCTGAAACTCTCTTTTTATAGCCCCCATATATATTTTGCTTACCTATTTTAAGATTTTTTTAAAAAATGAAAATGTCCACTTTATTTTTCCATACTTTCTTATAAAATCCTTATTAAAGTGCATTTTTGAAGTTTACTTGTTGAATTAATTTATAATACATAATATTTTTGTCAAAAATATTTTCAAATAAATTTTACTTCTTGTCTTTACCCATATGTAAAAATTAAGATTATACATTATCAGGTTAATAGAACTCATCGAAATGCAGATGATTAAATTTCATACTACTTAGTTTAAAAATTAAGAGCAATTCATGTGAAATAACTTCTATTTAATAAATTTATTTAACAGATTTTCTGTATTGTCAGAACCTTCCTTCACTGTACAAAATCCAATCGACAAAACCAATCATTGGTACTTCTCCATCCGGAATTTAAAAGAAAACTGGAAGTATGAAAACAGTATGGGGTGCGTTGTCAAATATAATGCTAGGAAATCACTTGCTACATAGCTGTATGTATCATTTCAATGAAGGAACTCACACACATTTTAAAAGGTACTACAGGATGAAAAATTCATGGGGATTATTCATTCTCAAAATTGTGTAGGAGTATCTACTTCAGACTGGTTGTCCCCCATACAGCCATCCAAAATCAGAGCTGATGATGTTGTCATTTATTACAGCAGGTGTAATGTCAAATTTTACTATCTAGGAGTGTGCAATGAAAGCAGTGGAAAAATCAATCTAAGTGAACATAAACATAATTATATTGTGCAAAGTTTCAATTGTATTTAATAATTTTCACTAATGACATCATAGTTCTCAAACTTATGGCTTCAGGAAGGGTTGGTAGAAAATGAAAAACCTAGGAAAAAAAGGAGTCCAAATAATTTATAGGCAAAATATTGAAGAAAGGAATAAAATAATAAAGTCGTGAAATGCCAATGAGGTGCAAGAAAAATGCAAAAAATGGAGGATGGAAGTAGAATCAATGTTGATAAACTGTCAAAGTGATGGCTCTGATAATTCTTTTGTTGAATTCGCGAACGATAAATAAAATTCTGAAGTCTTTGCACTTCAATTGTGTATGATTCCTGTGGTCTGTTTTCGTTTAGGTTAAATGGGAGTGAATTTTTGCCCATGCTAATTATGTAACGTATGATAAATGAGTGACTTTATTTTCAGGGCTCAGGAAAGATTGAAAGCTGCTGAAAATGGGTGCAATGGGAGTGTTTTGTGTAATGGGGTGTCATCAGAAGGGGAGGGATCTGGGGGCCAGAGCATGGACGGCGGTTGGGCCACAACAAATGGTGAATCAGAAGAAGCGGGAGAAAACCCCGACAAAGAGTCAAGTGTGGAATTGATCCAGCTGGACATATCTCGAACCTTCCCTCACCTCTGCATATTTCAAGAGGTTGGACAAATTTTTCTCTAATTCAAAACTCAATTTCTGTATTTCAGATGTGATGAGGAATCCTGATGAAGTGGGAAAATGCTTTAAAAAATGGGAAAACTGTTTTTAAAATCTCTATTTACTCAGTGTTTTTCTTTAAAAAAAATCATGAGCCCACTATTAATGTCTACAGAAATTAATATTAATGCCATAAATAATGTAAGGGGTGGTCTTTTTCTTGTTATTTCTACCCAAATTGCACTATTTCCATCAGGCATACTCCAATGCCTTCAGTCCAACTTCATTGTGCTCGTTCAAGTATGAAATCTCAGAGTATATTAAAACTCTTATCAAGGATTTGATAGAAAATTAAAGTGGGGAGTAGTACCAAATACATGCATAAATTTACGTAACATGTACTTGAATTTACATAGATTTCTATGGAAATTATTATAATGTAGAATCTCCATTCTATGCTTATGATTCTTATTTTATCAATAGTTTCATCAGTGCTTGTTCTTTCTTATGTTTATTATTTTGTAAAAGTATTGATTTATTCAGGTTTTATGTACAAAGTGATTACTTAAGCACAACATACTCTTTACACTCCCATGATCATTAATGAAGCAGTCTAACAAAACATTAATTTCCACTGAAAAACTGCACTGCACTGTATAACACTGCAAGTAAACTTTTGTTTTTCCAGCGGATATGGGTTTTATGTGCTTATTTTAAATTGAAAGTCAGTTGCTAATGAATCATAGTTTATGATGGCATTGGTTCTTTAAGGCTGTTGAAAAGACTTAGAAGGCATTGAACATTGAGTTGAAATTGGGTATTTGAGATACAGATGTGAATTTAGGGCTTAGTTCAAACTAACTAGAAATAAGTTTGTCTTTAGACCATAAGCAAATTGGTAAGGAACTCTAGCTGTACTTAAACTTGTAAAAATGCATGTTGATCATTGTGAAAGATTCAGAAGTAAGTGTGTCAAATATAAATATTTTATTTTTAGAAGTGAAGTTATTATTCAAGTCTGCAGGTTAATGGATAACCAAGTTGATGCTTTTTTTTCATTTTTATATTACGTCCCTATCACTCTCAAGTGTTAATCAATTTTTGTTAGCTTAGTTGGTCAAAACCAGCTTTGTTCCAAGTTGTGATGCATTTTGGCCCTTATGGTTTGCACAGGAAATGTCATAAAAATACTTACCTGGCTGTGAGTACACTGGAAGCAGTTGGATCCTAGTACCCTGACGGTTTTTTTTTCTCAAAATCAAACTCCTCCTTTCTTATGTGAATGAAAAATGAAGTTGACCTGATAATATCAGGCACCCACTGGTTAAAAAACTAGCAATTTTTATGAACTTCAAAGTTAATTTTTCAAGGAGTGTTTTTAGAATAAATTTTCCAATTTAAAAGAGTTTCTTTTAACGCAGTGTGACTTTTTCAACAAAATATTAGGTATAAAATATTTATTGTGCTCCTCATCGCGGGTATGATTTCTTATAAGGGGTAAAATTTGGTGAGTTAAGCATTGGCATTGAGAAAAGAAGAGTGGCAACCATTATCGGCAAAGGGATTTTTGTCATCACCCTTAAAAACAATACAAATTGAAATAGGTATATACTTTTTGATATTAATTTTACAGCAACAATTTTGGCATAGAGATTTGAGAACATGATTTTTTTTACATTCATTCAATAGTGTACTGTCTTTAGTAGATAAATTATGAATGGAAGGCTTAGATGAGTCCATGAATTAGAAACCTACCAACATATTAAATATAGCAACATGCGGTGTTTGAAGTTTTTTAAAATTTTGAAAATGAATGCTCATGTATCTTTAGGAATTTAAGATAAGATTGCTTGTTATATTTTTGCTTGTGAACTAAGAATTACCATTGGTAAGCATTTGTTTAGCACTGATTTACTTATTGTCAGCCTTTGGAACTTTTTCATTAAAATCCCGATTCCATGTATGTATTTCTGTTTCACATTCTGTTCGATTTTCAGGGATTTTCTTATTCTTATATTTTCTTTTGTGAATTTTTGCTAACTCTGTTTTCTTTGCTTTTAGGGAGGTCCTTATTATGACATACTTCACAGTCTCATTGGTGCATATGTGTGTTACCGCCCTGATGTTGGTTATGTGCAAGGGATGTCATTTCTGGCTGCAGTTCTCATACTCAACATGGATGCTCCAGATGCCTTTATATGCTTTGCCAATCTTCTCAACCGTCCCTGCCACATTGCCTTCTTTCGGCTCAAGGAATCTATTGTAAGTTGTCATTGCTTTAAATTGAACATTATCATGCTTATAAGCTTGTTTTTTTTATTTTTAAGAGTAAAGGAAATTCAACTGCAGAAGATTTGTGTTCCAATGCTTGATTTAAAAGATAAAAAAATATCCATATCCCAGTATTTCATCTAAAATATTCATATGCATTGAAATTGAACTAGGAAGTAGGTTCTTACATCAGTTCACTTAATAACTATCGTGTGAATTTAGGTAAACAGATTTAGTGTATTAATATTGCTGTTACTTCAGTTATTAATCTTGATGTAACACCAAATTGAATATTCATGACACATATGCTTACATGAATTTAAGAATAAATGGTCCTAGTTGTGTTAATATTAGCAAAAGTGGTTTCTTTCTTGGGTGAACTTGTGAAAAGTAGAGGTTCACTGGCAGTCATTTGAGTATTGTATTTGTCTCATTCAACTTTCATAGTGCATATTAATCATCCCATGTTAATTCAACAAATTCTCCCTACTTCCTTCTCCAAACTGAGATGATGTATACATACATATCTGAAAAAAAGCCTACTCTCTCACCTAATGATATGAGGTGCTACCCAAAGTTGTTGAGAATTTTAATATTCAGTCCTAATCAGTTGCAATATGAACTTCTGCCGCTAGATGCCACTTGGTGTGTGTAATTCAGCTGCCAGTCTGCCCAGTGGCATTTTTATGAGTGCACTTGTTTCTTAGTTTTTGTTGTGTTCGTTACACAATTTTCTTTGTCTGTGAATTCTGAAATGGCTGATGCAAAGGAGCTAAGTTTATCTGCTTTAAGTTTTGTTTCAAGCTCAAGAAAAACTGCTGCTGAAAACCATCAAATTCTAAAGGAGACTTTTGAGGCTTTTGGTGAGGAAGCTCTCTAAGTCATGCAAGAACATTTGAGTGGTTTAAGTATTTCAACGATGGCCAGGAATCTACGGAGGATAACAAACATTTGGGTTGACTGTCATCATGCACAACTCCAGAAACAATCCTGAAAGTGCGTGAAGTAATACTTGAGGACAGAAGGTAGACAAGCCATGATGTTTGTAATAGGGTTTGGACTGCCATACGGAATATGTCATTGCATTCTAGTGGCTGTACTGAACTTGAGACAAATTACAGTGAAGTTTGTCCCGAGACCATTGGGTCTGAGGTGTGCACTGTACCTGCAAGCAACAGTTTGAGATGACTCGAACTTCCTGTCCAGAGTCATAACCGCCGATGAATCCTGAGTGCACAGTTATGACCCTGAAACAAAGCAGCAATCTTCACAGTGGAAGACATTTCAGAATATGCAGACAGCGAATAACACGGTGTAATGAAAACAACAACAAAACACAAGCAGTCATGAAGATGTCACATGGCTGACTGTCAGCAGAAATATACACCAAGTGGCATCTAGTGACAGAAGTTAGTACTGCTGCTAATTTGTGTGGAATATCCAAATTCTTGACAACCTTTGGGAGCACCTTGTGTTGCACCACAGCAAAACTAGAGTTGTGAGAATATACTATTTAGTGGTATTACCTAGTTTTTCTTCTTTAAAATTAAGTCATACTCTCCGACCAATCATTTTTTTTAACCTTAACTTTATATTCTGCAACAATGATGTTTTTCGTGTTGATTGGAAAAGAGAACTTTGTCCTAAGTCATGGTTGATGGCCATGACACTTATTGGACCCTTTGAATCTTATGTGTATTGGGAAATTAACCAAGGTGAAAGGTATGTCAGGTGAGATTATTTGCTGATGTGAGTTTTAGGGGTGGTGTGATCAAAATTTTTGTGCATTAAATACTGTATACATTGAAGATTGTAGCATAGAACCCTTATTTAAACCAAATATGGACCGTGTTCTACCACCAATAAAGTGTTTCCATTAAGCATATCATAATTATCGTATGGTTATTAAAGAGTGAGTGTGAAGCAGCATTTTAATTTTTATTTTCCTTCACAGATGGAGGCTTACTATGCAACATATAAAGAATTCTTTCGTGAAAACCTCCCAAAATTGTGCCAGCACTTTGAGCAGCAGGGCCTTTCTCCTGACCTGTACCTCTTGGAGTGGCTTTACACTGTTTTCTCCAAGGCAATGCCATTGGACATAGCCTGCAGAGTATGGGATGTGTTTCTTCGAGATGGGGAAGAGTTCCTTTTTCGTACTGCGCTAGGTAATTTTGGACTTACACTTTCTCCTTTAAATAATTTTTATAATCTTGTATAGACTACATACTCTTTTAATTCCAACATCAATCATAAGTTTTTATTGATTCATGTAATATGTATGATGATTTGAGTGTAGTGAGTGGTTTAAGAAGTTACCATTGGCAATCAGTTAAGAATTTAAAATCATTTTATGTATTACATGATTTTGCATTCAATAAAGATTCATGGCATACATTCTGTATTTTTCAAGCATGTATAAGGTCATTTACATTCACATGAATGTAAATGTAATGCAAAAGTTGCTTACATGCATTTAATTTCATTTCTATTTTGAAAATTACATATTAAATGGTTATGAGTTCTTGATTTGTCAATTTTCTTGTATATCGATAAGTTTTCTTTACTCTTAATCTTATATTTTTTAATTATATGAGTCACCATGTTCCCAACATTAGGAAATTTAAAAAAATGATTGCAACTTTGGTATCAACTCTCTGGGTGTTTGAAATTGTAGGTGCATTTATTTAAAATTCATTCATCATTGTTCTAAACCTTTTATTATGACTACCAAATGATACCATATTTCAGTTGAGCCATGCTGTCTACAGTTTTCATAATTTTGTCAATGGTGCCCAAATTTATGTTTTGCAATGAATGGGGAAGAAAGATACAATACTCTTCTAGCCCTATTAGAAGTGATATCATAGTCAAAAATTTTCAACCCACCAATATCTCCCTGAGTAGCATACTTGATTGAACACATGAGTACATCTACTTATTTTTATGCCAGTGACATTGAAGGCACTTCAGTTGCCAAATATACCATAGTCTTTATATTCTACGAAGTTGAAAGTACAAAAATATTTTGGATTCCTATTGGGTATTGGCTATTTTCGGGATGATTAAGCTTAATTTTTTTGTGTAAATTGGAGGCCTCTCATATTAAATCCATTGCTAGTTGCCTCTGTTACAGTGGTGTTCTGAACAGTTTGGACCTTCAAGTAGACCCTCTTCCCCCAATTTTAGGTACCTGGAAAAGTGGTGTTCAAAACTGATTTGGTCAACCATCCTTTCCTATGACAAATTTTGTCTCCTCCTTTGGCCCCCTTGCCATATAATTGCAATGCCTGGAAATTCAGTAAAAGTATTTTTTTCCCTCAGGTGTACTCCATTTGAATCAAGATCTGCTTCTGAACCTAGATTTCATTCGTGTGGCACAGTTTCTTACTCGCTTACCGGATGACCTATCATCAGATCGCCTCTTCCGATCCATTGAAGCTGTGCACATGAACATTGGAAAGATGAAGTTCTCCGATGTGTTGTCACAGAATATGGAGCAGTGTAAGAGAGAGAGACAGCAGGGCCTTCGTATGACCTGTACACAACCTAATCCGAGTTGAATTGGAATGTTTCTATTGGTTTTTCTTTCTTTTTCATTTTCTCATTGGCTAATATCTTAACACTTCTATTTAAAATGACCAAGGCTGGTATCAATGCCTATGATCTATATAATATAGGTCCTAGTTAAATTTTTACTATTCATTTATTCTTTTGGGCCATCTTGAAGCTGTTAAATTCATGGACTATGCTCAAGCCATCCTAAAAGAATGAATGGAGTGAATGACATTCATGCAAGTAAAACCAAAATAGTATCTTCCAACAATTGGATATTATTCTGTGCTGTTTTTTGACACATCAATTTCTTGAGATATTATTTTACAAGTTCTCTTGTGTTTGGCTTGGTATGAAGTGTGGGTGTGCAAGTGTTGAGTGAGCGATGATGCCATGATTGATATTGGCCATGATTTTATATTGAAGCGTTTTTATTGAGGCTCTTGTCTTTTATCTTAGACGGCCTTAATGTTAGAGGGATTGAAAATGATTGATTTTCATCATCTGTTACAACTTCAACTTTATTACACAGTGGGGACGTGAGGATGGAGGGAGTGGTACAATAGGTGAAACAAAGATGTACATTGACAAAAATCTGTGATATTATCAGAAATATACTGCATTCCTATAGGATAATATAATGACTGTTTCTTTGGCAGGTGTGATAAAGTTGTGAAATATATCTATCAATATTTATGCCTGAACAGAAAAAATTTAGGCAGAGATGGAAATTTTTCTTTTAAGGTTACTTAGGTTTAGGGCATGAAATTAATTTTTTTTAAATTATTGGATATGCATACCTCAGTGGATGAAGTTGATATGTTCATAATGATCTATTTTAATTTTATCATCAAATGCTAAATAATAATTTGCCTCTGTAGAAAACTCAGTATGATAACATCTAGTACAATTATTTTCATGTAGATCTGACTTTTAAAGTCCTGGGGTGATATCTATCTTCAGAGTACCATCTTAGAGTATCTACACTCAGTCCCGGATTTATTCTCTTACAAAAATGTTTACATTCTTTGTTACTGGAGGTTTTTTTTTTAATTTTCTGTGAACTAAGCTCGTATGTAGTTATTTATGAAAAAAATATCTTTAAAATGCTAGCAAATATTTGCGATCAAATTCCATGAGGATATTATGAACTCCCCTCATTTTTACTCTTTGCAACTAGTTTTGCAATGGAAAGAAAATATTATAATCGTAAGATCTGTATAGTCAGATGTACTATTTTTTCAAATTATCCCTAGAATTTGCTTGTAGATGTTGCTCAAGTAGCCTCTCTGCTCTAATGAAGATGTTAATTGTACAAACATAAAATAAGTAAATGAGTTATTTCTATTTGTTTATTTATCAACTGTTATTAATGTGCCATGTAAAATACCTATCTATGCTATTTGAAGAGGAATTTATTGATCATGTTCAATTTTCAATGTAATTTATATAGTTTTATCACATACAGTTATTTTTAGCTTGTGTTGAAATATTTTTTTACTTTTTACCTATATATTTTCACTTAATCCATCTATTAAATCCTTTGTATGTTGAAACTTCCTTTTTCACTTCTGTCAAACATTATGTAATGGCTTATTTTACAAAAGCAGAAAGTACCAATGACAAACCTGTAATGATTTTAGTTCATATTATCCGTCCAAAAACTTAATCCAAGTACAATTGTGTATTTGTCATTAAAAATTCTGAGTTTTTCCTGGCTTAACCCGTTTGAAACACCCACGTATTTGCCTAAAAGGTCTGTTTGTACATTAGAGCCTTTTCAGGGCTGTTATGCATTGTCCTTTGTGACTGATCAACATGTGTTGCCATCCAGTTTATATATATATATACATACACACATATATGTTGTATTGTGCCTATGCAGTGTCCACATCAATTAATGCTTTGTGAGATGGAGTCCATGGAGAATGTGCACTGAACACAAAAGTGAAACTACTCGTGGAAAGTTATGTCCAATTGTCCATTATATTTGTAAATAGTTTAGAATTTTTATATACCTAATTCATTATAATGAAACATAGAGTAAAGTATACATTTTCAATCATGATGCAATTTTTAACTGTCTTCCTATTTAAACATACTTAGCAAACATGTAGTAGCAATGATATATGGCTGGAGCAATAGATATACCTCCCATTGCATATACCCCTTTAAGGATACCAACATGATTTTCCATGGCAATATGATTAATGATGTTTATATGCAACATATGATGCGTGTAATTTATTTATTCCCCAAATCCATCCACTATTTCCTAATGTTACCAAAAATTAAGGAGGGGGTTTTTCTTGTTGAAAATTATCCAAGGGCTGTCACTTACTTTAGAAACTTAAACATGATAAAATTTTATTTTCTGCTCAATGTCATTCTCCAAAAAGGTAATCACCTATTCTAAATATTGCTGACTCCATATTTCTGAAGTGGAGGTCACCTACTTTGATAAGGTGTGTCTCACTTATTCAGTTATGAACATTATTTTAATTATGAATCTCTTGTAATGAGTCCGGCATAAGTGTCCTGTGGTTATCTCATTGCCATCATTTAAATACATATGTTTTCAATGATGGCTGACTGGCTGTTAATAACATTATATTGTAAATAATATATGATTTTTGAAATGAGTTCTGTACATTTGTGTATTTGTTTCATATTTATGTACAGGCAGCCTATATGTTGAATGTGTTCAAAAATTCAATAAAATTTGAAAGGAGCGAAATGGTTAATTATATTTTGTTATATGTTCATAGCAAAGTGCATATTAAGTCTGTCAATAATGGGAACAAGGAATTCTTCCATTGTGAAGACTATGCTTTTGTTTTCGAGGCATACCTGTACACCCGTGACACATCTCCATTTATCATGGTGTTGAGAAATAGGATGTGTTAGAAGTGTCCAACATGTTCCTATCGCATGTGAACAATTGTTTCTGTTCCTACGACAGCAGCTTGGGGACAAATTTCACAGCCACTCTGTGCATGTTCAATTTCTCCCGCTTTCCTCATGTACAGAATCTTTTCTGATCCCAACCTTGTCAGTGATTTCCCATAATGTCAAATGATCATCTTCCACTATCAAGTTTTGGACCTTCTTGCCGGCAGCTCTACTGATAGCTGTTTTTGGCCTCCAAGAATATTGGTCACTCTCCACAGATTTGCGGTCATTTTCGAATCGGTTGGACCACAATTTTATTACAGTTTCCCCTGTGGAATCGTCTCCAAACAGCTGCCAGATCTTAGGAATTGTTTCAGCTTGGGAATCACCAAACATCTGACAAAACTTGATGCAGCACCTCTGCTCGTCACATTCTTTCATCTCGAGCATCCTGGAAATCCGATGAACGTGTAGTACAGCACCCGACACAATGGCTACCAAACAGCGAATGATGCACATGGTGATGGCATGAACACTCGGACATGTTCACAGAGGTATCCCTCTCCACTGTGGAAGTTGACACTGCCCTACCATCATTATCGTATTTTCCAGCCTATAAGACGCGGCGCATAAGATGCACTGTGATTTATAGGATTAGAATTTATGAAAAATATGCCTATAAGATGCACCAGTACTTAAGACGCAGGCTAATTTTAGAGCACATTTTGGAGTAAATAAAGTCCATCTTATGGGCCAGGAAATATAGTACTTAGCATGGTAAAATTTAAGGTTGGATGTTCTGTAGACTGGCCTCGTGTATTAGTAATTTTAAGGAAAGTGATAAAAAAATTGATTATAGCAATTTTATTATAGAATAGCAATTATGTTTATAGAATACAGAAAATAAATTGATTATAGAAATTTTAATATTTTCCAAAAGGACATGTGAACATGTCACAATCTATGTAACAACATCATGTATATAGCTAATGCATTTAAATTTTCGTCCAGCATTACCGTTTCCATTTCTTGACCTAGAATTTACTGGTAGAAAAAACATGAATTAATTCATAATCTGGAAGATCATAATTAGAGTAAAGTTATATGTATGAGTTCAAAGCCTCTCCAAATTTTCCGATAAGATCCCTAAATATTTCGTTTGAAGCAAGGTACCTAGCCATTTTTAACCAAAAACCACACAGCAATTAGTTCGAAGGTCGGTTTGGTAGGTGAGGGTAGAGCTCAACCAATACTAAGCTCAACGGCGTGTGACATTCACACATAATGGTGGCGTGGCCAGTTCTTTCCCCTGTGCTGCCTGCAGTTTCCCAGGATGACCTGGTACCCAAAAAATCACACTGCTTGGGTGAAGCTTAGGGTGCCCAGAGATATCACCCAGAATCGAACCCAGGCCCTCCACTTAGTAGCACAGTGCTCTACCCACTGGACTGCCACACCCCCCCCCATTTTTGTAGGGTGTCTGAAATTGTTACGGCATCACATGGGAGTCAACTCTTAGCGAATGCTGTGTGGGGGGCGAGGCTGGGAAGGGGTGGCCATTGAAACTAGGATGTACAATCAGAGGCATGAAAGAGTAAGAAAAGATTATTAGTAATTCTAAGTGTTACAGTAAGGGCATATCACACCAATAGCAAATGTGTATTAACATTTGGATTTATTGTAAGAGCACCCTGTAAAAATCAGAATTAAGTTATTCTCGAGCATGCTAAGCATCCTGTTTGCATACTGTGAACAGCCAGTTGGATTTGACCACATCATTATGGTCAATTTCTTAAAGCACTTTAAAATACATTGCACCTTGTAAAATCAAGAAAACGAACTTCTTATTTTGTAGTAATCATCCCCATTTTCCCTTTGCTGGCACCCTCAATGAAATGTAAGATCTCTAACACATGAACCATTCCCCCTTTTTCACTCCCTACCACCCAGCCCACGGATCTGATGATGAAGCATGGTTGTGATGCAGACTTGATATTCATCCCAAGTGTTTAAGCATTTGCATAGTGGAAGGCTGAGAAAAACGTGCAAGTTCTGGCTTTCTAGCTGAAAGCATAGTGTCCTGTAATTTATTTCTGAAGGAAAGAAACAAATTGTGTTTTGCTTTAAAGTATGCATTAATAATCTCTAACTTTTAAAATAATATTGGCAAAGCTACTCTGGATCACATTATGGCTGCAGTCTTTCATTTTTTGCAAAATTGATAAAGTAGCTCACAAAGAGGTCCTGATGGAGGGAGAAGAATCCTCCCATAAGACCACTGTAATCCTAAAGCATTATTTAAGCCACCAGAGAGGGAAACATAAACCTGGAGATGTATTGAGTCATTTTAATTGTTCACTGACTTTATATTGAACTGCAAAAAAAATTTCCATATATCTTTATAAATCATTTAGCTTTCAAATTTGGGCAGATGAATTTTTTCTTGCCCTGGTTATGTTTTACTTCAATAATTAATGTTTTCATTTATGTCAACCCGTGGAGTACAACTCCACATTGACATACATTCTTTCTTAGGGAGGAAAAATTCCCCCAGGCTGAGGTCTACCAATTCAGTTACCTCCGGCCCACTCTGGGATTGTCATTCTTTTCATTTCCAAGGGTTCATGTTACGTTTGGGAATAGGTAATTATAAATTTCATGCTTTTCTTTCCATTGGCCATATTTAAGTTCTATCTTATGCTTAAGATACCTACTTCCCAGTGACTATTTGAATTAATGCAATTCAGATCAGTTTGGGTGGTATTTTTGTTTGAATGACTTGCCATTTGTGCTTCTAACCATTGCATTTAACTCTCAGATATTACTTACTGACTGCCAACAAATTGGCTTCTAGCAGTTATATCTGAAACCAAGTACACTGAGTACATGAATATTTTCTAGGGAGTCTTAGAGGCCCTGTATTATCATGCATGCATAGGGTTTCCAGGGGTTTTCTAAAAGGGCCACCACCTGAAAAAGAATATAAAGAAATGCACTGTTATCATTTAATGTACAGGAGAGCAAGTGTGAATGTGTTAGTGCATTAATTTGCTCAATCTTAAGGTTGAGAGAGAAACACTTGTTTTTTTCCACATTAACTTTATTAACGCTGCCTCAGTTTTGACTTACAAATTCGTTTGTCTGGTGGATTACAGAAGACATACATTGGTATATATACTATACAGAGTGGGGGAGGGAAGGTACACTAAAGTTGTTAGGGCAATGGGAGTTGGGGGTTGGGTAGGAATGCCATCTCAAGGGGTTTGACAATAGTTACTGTCTTGGGGAGGGGGAAGTGAAAAGGAAGTTGGTATGTGTGTGGGGAGGAAATTCCCATCAGGCCAGTAGTTTCCAATGTATCGGCCCCAAACCAGGCAAGGAGAGCAAATAACATCGTCAAGAAATATACTAAGTTTTCCTCAAAATTTGGAGTCAAAAACTCCTCTGATCTGGCTAAACATCTTCAGGCCTTCCAGCGAGTCACTTTTCTCAGTTTTAGTCATTTTTTTTCA
>LYUA01001088.1:330680-343816 GCA_002093875.1 Calopteryx splendens | reverse complement strand
ATATACACTATTTATTCACTACCAGGTTTCGTTACATAGTAACATCATCAGGCCATCAGGACCTGATGATGTTACTATGTAACGTAACCTGATAGTGAATAAATAGCGTATAGGTGAAAAATCAAAGTTGTCTTTCATCATTGTTCACCTTGCATTATCTACAGGGGCATTGTGTGTCTTAAGTATTAAGTACTATATCTTTAATAACATCAAAGGTTAAAAATAAATAATTTGCAAATTCCGAAGGTTCGGGTAACATTTTGGGATCATTTCTAAAGGGAAAAAGCAACGTGTCTCATCACATAGCAAATAATGTAAGATCATGTAGTTTTAAAATTAAATATACCAACGCCAAGTTAAATGTTTCGAATTACACCTTAAACATCTATAAGTTCATTTAAAAAACATTTTCCCATGGGCTCTTCAACTACTTTGCGCAATATTCCATACTAAATTTTTGCTTTTCTAATCTCTACACAGTGAATTTGTATACGACGCTCATATATGGATATCATGATCATAAATCATTTATTACTCACTAAGTTGGGTAATGATAAAAAATATCTTAATTATGCCACATTACAATTACTTTAAATGTTTCTGGCCATTGAATTTAAAAACAGTATCTAATGGTCAAACCTATAAATAAAAACGGAATAGGTATGAAGTAGTATACTTATAAAGATTGTTATAAATGATTAAACTGAGGTTTGCGACTGGAAATAAATATAGTTTCACATTATTAGTGCAGTTTCCTTATCCTTGCAAATCTTTATTTGTTGCAGGCATCAATACTCTTTCTGAGTATCATCGCAGCATGTCTTGCTGAGACTAAGGATGATGGTAAGCAGAAAAGAGGATTAGTCAATCCCATCGGGAATATAGGAACGAGCTACGGGACGCCTCATCTGAGCGGCAATGTCGGCGTCGCAACGTCTTCGGTGCACAGCTTTGGGCCATCTTCCAAAGTAGTCGGTGCGGGAATAACATCGGGAATCGTCGCTAAGGGCTTTTCCTCTGGACCTGCTTACCCGAGCGTAGTTTACGCTCAACCAGTCATCGGTCACGGCCAAGCTTCCTCGGGTCTTATTTCCAGTGGACATTCCCTAGGGGGGCGTCTGCAAAGCTTTGGGCCAGCTTCCAAATTAATCGGTGCAGGAATAACTTCGGGAATCGTGGCTAAGGGATTCTCCTCTGGACCTGCTTACTCGAACTTAGTTTACGCTCAGCCAGTCATTGGCCACGGCCAAGCGTCCTCGGGATATCTTTCCGGTGGACATTCCCTAGGAGGAAGTATCGTCGGCAACCATGGATCCCTCGGCCTCACCTCGGGTATTTATTCTGGAGGAATATCTTCTGGATTACGTTCCAACATAGCATCTTCTGGATTTAATACTGGATTGGGATTCGGGTACGCTTCAGGATTCGGATATGCCGCTCCAGCGCTGCCCGCTCCAAGCACTACCTCCCATATTTCAATCGAGCAGCCCGTTCCGGTGCCCGTATACCACGCCGTGGGAGTCCCCGTTACGAGAACCGTTCCCTACCACGTGGCGCAGCCGTACCCTGTCCAAGTACCCAATCCGATACCCGTTTCCGTCCCTCATCCAGTCCCGGTCAACGTCCCGAGACCCTATCCAGTGGAAGTGAACAGGCCGTACCCCGTCACGGTCCCCCGGTTGGTCCCCGTCCCTGTGGCTCAGCCGGTTCCGATCGAGATTCCTAGCCCTTATGCCGTCCCCCGTCCTTATCCAGTCCCTGTCAGGCAGCCTTATCCAGTTGAGATCCCCGTCGCGACGCCGGTGGTCGGCGTCTCGCCCGCGACTTCTGGGATCACCTCGACTGGTTTCATTCCGTCCACTGGTTTCGGTGGTGTCTCCTCCCTCTCCGGCTACGGTCTTGCCGGAGGTTCGTCGTTCTCCGCTCCAATAACGTCATCCTCCTTCCTGGGAGCCTCCTCCTTCGGAAAGAATTCGGGAAACTTCCTGGGGGCCCCTCTGAGACCACTTTCGGGGGGCCCCTCCGGGGAGAAGTGGACGGGACTCCTGACGAACAACTACGGGAGCACGGCGGCTCTGACGCAAGGGTACGGAGGCAATCTTTTGGGGGGTTTTCGCTCCAACAAATTGGTCAGCGGCTCCTTCAGATCGGCAGGAGGCTCGTTCGGCAAGGCTGGCGGATCATTCGGAACCAATTCACACAGAGTCAGGGCTGAGGACGACGCTGAATATTATCCCTACCCGTAGGGAGACTTCCAAATTACTCGCAATCGAGTATTACACATAGGCTGTCTCAATTGTGTAAGTCTTGTATGCACTGTTGCTGTTGATTTTTTTAAATATTTTACCGCGTTGTATGTTAAAAAATGTTATGCATGTCTTTTTATAAATATGTTTTATATAAATTAAAAATGCTCAAACAAATTTTATTTTGAATTTTTAACAACCAAAGATGCTAAATAGAGAAGCATGAGAATTTGATAAGAAAAATGTCCCCATATGACTTGAAGGTCCTTTAATTAGTATTAATTTACCATTAGATATTATCAGTAACTACAAAAGCCAGTAAAAATAAACTCTGGTCTTTTTCGAAAAAGAAAAATACCAAAGGAAAATTATACCGTTGCTCATGTTACGTTAGTGTGATACAATAGATATTATAAGAGATAATAGGAATATGTGGGTAACGCACACGTTAAATGAAAATCATTTTGTATGCATAAATATACACATATAGCCAAGTATACACCTATAGAATCCAAAATAAAACCTCAATTAAAAGAAAAAAAGGCGAAAAGAAGGTAAGATGAGGCAACTGAGTCTATGTTCATTCCAATGATAAAATAAGTTATCAGTACATGCACCTTTTAGCACGAAAATCATGCTTTGAAAGAAATTCTGCCAATGGCATATCAAAATGTATTTATCCTCCATTGATTAATAGCATTTAAATTTTAACAAAGTGATTTCCATATCACATATTTTATTTACTTCTTCCATTTCCAAAATCTTGCCGTACTCCTATCGAGTCAAATTTATAGGTAATGATGTATTCCGAGTCGAAATATATTCTTAAACTTCTTAAATTAGCCCAAATTATGTAGCTCTGGAGACCAAGAATGACTCACTTATCCCAAAACAAATTAAATCATTTATAAAATATTAGGAAACCACTCAGGATAACTCCACCTAAACTTATGAAGCAGGCCTTTCAGGCCTTATCAAGAGTGTAGGAGAGCCCTCGCCAAAATCCTCAGGGTCCTTAAAAAGTTTAAAAAAGAAAATTCAGACGAACTCCTAAAGGATGAATGAGACCTTTCGGAACGGACTTTACAAAACGTTACCTCAGCCCGAGAAGCCACGCCCCAGCTGCATTTTCACTTTCCCCAAGCATCTCCTTTCCCGCCGTCTACTCACCCTCCGATCCTCCTTGATAGACACACGGGGAAATGCAGACGCCCTGAAGTAGGTCGACGCGGTCACACTATATAAACAAGAGTCGAAATAGCCACATAACCCAGTGTAACCGTGTAGTGGATATCTTGTTCATAGGACACGCAAACTTTGATCCATTCTCTTCTTGTGTGCCTATCCATTTGTACGGCGTGATTTGTAAGGCTGGTATAAGCATTCAAAGAATATTCAAGAGTAGGTATTTTGAGCTATCAACTGTTTAAGATGTTCAGTCAAATAAAAAAATGGCCTTGACTTAATATCCGAAAATCGCGTATGAAAATAATACATTTATTTATAATAAAAAGCCAAAGTATGTTTTTAAGAATCAATTAACTAATAAGAGAAAAAGAGTGGCTTGCAGTTGTATGTTAAAGATTTTCCCGTACTGATGAGTGCACTTGTCAAATTACATAATATTTTGACATGAAATCCACAAACCAAAAATTACTGAGAACTTATTACCAAGACATAATTAAGTTCACATTTTATATATAGTTGAAAAAGTCTGGTGAAAGGCTTTGAATGACGTAAATAAATAAAATATTAGCGGGACTTCCACGGACGAAGGAAAACTTTCATAGTGTTATACTGTAAATCGTTATTACATTGAGTCAATACACGATACTGATTTGAAAATGGGAATTACATTTACCGAAATTTGGAAGTTACAACAATTAAATCAGAAGTTCTCGTATTTTTTTCACCTTACAAATAAAATTTCTCAAAGTAATTCCTTAATAATAAAATAATATCTCTATTAAAACTGCCCCTCATCGTTTAAGCAACTCGTCATAATTATAAAATATTTACACTAATCTATCGAAGTCAATTAGTGTTTAAAATTGAGTAGGTAGATAAGGAATAGAGGAGATAAGCCAAACGTTCATTTTCTAGTAAAACATAAGAATTACAGCGTAACCATATCTATTGATAAGTTCTATTCCTCTTATCTACTTCCATTTATCGTCTCAAATCTGATATAATATTTCCATGGGAAGTTTAGCTATGAATAGGAAGTCTTCTCATAATTATTATTATAAAAACTAGAAGCAAAAAACTGGCCAATATAAGAATTCTTTTCCTCCGTCTCAACTATGACAACCATATTATCGAAATTAGACATGAATTTTGCACTCCAAAAGTCATTTAACATAGCACATAGTCCAGTTTTTTGCCTAAAAACAAAATGTCAAATACTCAGTGCTCAGTGCAGTCAATTCTACCGTTCTTGCATGAGGATTTGATAAAATCTTCATAAGCGTCATGTGACTAATAAATCGCATTTGAGTCCGTAACACTTGAATTCAATTCATTCCCCTATCGCGGAAATTAGAATTTTTTTCTCTAAGTCAACTCAGATCCTACGTTAGCCCGGCATGATCTACAAGTTACTAAAAAAATTATTCAAGGACTCAGAGTTTAGATACTAGATCGGTCTCGACTTTTTTTGGCAAAATGTAAATAATTTATTTTTACCACATGGAAAAATCAAGAATACTCAGCACCAAGTCCAATTTGATGTTAGCAGATGAGTGGTAAACGTTATTTCCTGGAATGCCTCAAAAATTGGAAAATAAGTCAAAGTGTGCAACGTAGTATTCTTCTGGTTTTAAATGCAAGAGCTCCAAATCATATCACTCATAACATTACCAAAGCACACATAGTGAGGAAATAAGACAAATTTTAGCATCGCGGGGGAAGACAAACTTCTGTCGTGAATCCCCTAGGCTAATAAGGAGAATTTTTTGCCTGCTAATAGAGTACAACATTGCCACTTCACGTATGCTAATTCTCAAAGAGAGCATGTTTTGAATACAGAATTGAAAGCAATTGCTTTGTAATTCCACACAAATAATTTTATATTAAGAACAAGGCCTATGTTTTAACGTTGGCCGACATCGTCAGATAGTTTCTATAGAAATCTCTATAGAAATTTCTATAGAAATAGTTTCTATAGTATCAAGTCGTGAGTCTTCTGTGCCTGATGATGGCCTCCAAGTGGAAACCTAGGTCGGGTCCTTAATAAAAAGTGTTCTGTGTGGAATTACAAAGTGGGTGCTATCAATCCGATATTTTTAGCCAATTCCATAAAGTTACGACAGAATCATAAAATTTAGTTTCATAGAATATTTTTCATTCAAATTTAGTATAAAGGGTAATTTTTAGCGGCAATGTTCTATTTTTTCTGCCAAAATGAATTTTTTAGCAAATTTCTACAATAAATAATACGATATCACAAATGTAAATCTTTCACAAAATGTGAGTCGATAACGTCTCACTTTTTTAAATAATACTTGCATTTGGTGACTAAAAGTGATGATAACGTAAAGTAATTTTAAATGAAATATTTTATAAAGCGTAAATACGAATATTGCTTTAGGTAAAATGTTTCATAGATCTGGTTTATGTACATGTAGGTACTTAAAAAAGTGCAAATATTAGAAATTTCAAATTGCATAGAGTTAAATGTTTTATTCCACAAGTATTTCAAACCGAATCAAGTTTAGCAAAACTTCAATTTGAATACGAATTTAGATTCTTCATTCGTTATTCTTAATCTTCTTCCGGTGACTTTTTTAATTTTTTGACAAAATAGGACATAAATAAACCAATACGGCTATTTTCTTTTAAAAAATATAGGAGGTGAGTAAACGGCATAAAAAAACTAAAGTATTTGGAAATTAATATTCAAAACGGTTTCTAAATACAGAATTATATGTCCTCAGTGAATTGTTTTTCATCTTTGCAAAGGTAAAAAAATTGTATAATATCTTAATATTAATTACACCTCGTACTTATAAAATTTATTACAACCTTGACACTGCACCAGGTCATAAAAGTTGCCCTTAAAATTTTATTAGTTGGAAATGCTATTTTCAGTGGATAATAATAACAAGCTGGAGACGAAGAAAATGATAATTCCAGCATGGGAATTGTTTGAGACACACGTGGACACAGCTACCTTAAAACTTGCCGCAAGAAATTTGCAATCCAAACTGTTGCAATCAGTTCCCTTAGTAGCTGCCTTAAGAAACATTCTTCAATGCATAAGAAGTTTGAAGTTTTAGAAGAATTAAGTAAAGCTTTTCCAAACACAGGGAAAACATTCACCATTTTCAGAATGCAAAACGATTGCAAATTTTGGAATCATTAAATTTCCCAGACACAACCCGAAGCAAATTAAGATAACAAATTTGGCGTTAATGGAATAACTTACACGTAATTCCGGGTATAACTACTTTTAGTGACTCCGTAATATCATAGCTATACGATAAAGGGAAGGAATATGTGAAGAATAATTTTGAAGATGACTTTATCAGTTCTGGCTCTCGCGCTCTACAACAATGACAGAATTTTTCAAATGAAGGATTTTACATTGAGTTTCTCACTTTTTCAACGCATGCATTAATATATCCATACTGCTAAATGTTCTCATACTGTCAATTTGAAAATAATTATTAAAATGTAAATTATATATTTTATGAACATTTAGGTAAACATTTATAGTGTTTACTTTACTTTACTAAAAACGTAGTGTGGTGCCAAATCAAAGGTTTCCTCCAATAATTGGAATTTTTCTACGGTTTAATCGAAATTTTTTGTTACTAAATTTTCTGTTTTATTTTCTGGCCTTTCAAACCGCTATGAACGAGTATTTTTTGTAGGTTCTCACACTGCTGACCGTATTTTAAAATGACTGAATATCCCTTATTAATTATTGGAACCTTCCTTCAAGTGCAGAGTTCATAGTGACAGAAAATGGACTTCATATTTAAGTGCTGCCTATAGCATATATAATTGCTATGAATGCCTTAGAATGGCAGCATTTTTTTGCTTCAACCACATTTTGCAACTTGCTATTGGAGATGAAAATGTGCAGTCTGGAAAATACTTTGCAAAAATGTCATAAAGTAGAGCCACATTATTATTAGTTCATCGGCTAATGAATAGCTAGTCAGCTGGTTTCAGTCTCTATTGCATTCGAGTACTGATTAACTAGTGAAGCCGTTTTACCTAATTTTCATGGATAGATTTATAAACACATCACAACGGATAATCCTAATTAATACAAATGTGGTGTGACTAAATGGAGAATTTGAATTTATTGTGCTGAAAGGTTTGCTAATGAAAAAATAAGCATATGCGAAACATTTTGAATGCAAAAATCATTCGCTAAAACCGGGACTCGAACCCGGATCCCTCGACTTCCAATTTTAATGGGGCACCTGGGTAGCTTAAGCACTGGGCCGGAAATCGACGGATCCGGTTTCGAGCCCCAGTTCAGGCGAATGATTTTTGAAATGTGAATTTCTCGCTAAGGTATGCACAACAGCGGGTGGCTCCGTTAAAGCCACACTCAGTTTCTTGAAAAAACAAGCAGTAAATGAAAGTTTACCATAATTTGGGAAAATTGATCCCTTAACTTCATTCCAATGGACTGAACATGTGGTTTTTAGGTGAGAAATCCTTAAACTGTTGATCTTTTTCTTAATGAATAAGGGTTTCCTTATAATAATTTCAAATAATACTTGCTGGTCGAAAAAATATGCCAATATCATATCATATTTTATAGTAGCAGCTATCGAAGGCCTTAATTTATAAATGAGTATGATAAGGAGGGAGACTTTTTCCAAATATCTGGCTATATCACTTATGAAATACCTAATTCAGAAAATTTAGGGGATCACTGATTTCTCTCAAATCAATGTGATTTGGATCGAAGTATAAAATTGTACGCCTACGTCATAAGAGCAGAAGGTAGTCTTAGAAATGTAGAACCCTACAGTATTTGATTAATGCTTAAATCAAATGAGTGTTTTCCTTCATGTACTCCGAAATGTGGCAGTAAAACCATGCCAAGTACTACAAAAACGAATCATTAGAATTTTTTATGTGAATTTTTAGTGCATTGGTGATAATCCTTCTTTGTATTTATCTATTCTGATAAAAGTACTCGTATATGAAAGAAATTTGAGAGGGAGAACTGTAAACCATATCGAAATTTGGATGAATTTTAAATGTATTTAAACGAAGAACGGTCACCAATATCAACCAGTTCTCTTTCATGGTGGAAAAGATCAGGGTACTTAGTACAAATCGTTTTGTATTATAGCCAGAAAGTATCAAAGTATTCCGGGGTCAGAAAATCTTACTAAGAGTTTTTCTTACAGCCAAGTAATTATCACAGAAAGACGTGGTAATATATGCCCTACTCATGTAGAGCAGTTGTATTCCAACATAATAGCTTAGGAAGAGTGTTAAGTTTTCAACTATCAATTATTATCAAAGGATAATTTTTAAATTGAAGGCTGTATGACCAGTGCATTGGGATTTCTTGCTTTTGGGTAAAAAGATATTTTTTAAAAGGTATAAATAAATTAAAACACATTAACTATGCTTGTGCATAGGAATGTAGATATTTCTCCAAAAAGGTTTAAAAATAAATGTTTCCCTAAATCCTAACTTTAAAGTTATTTTATACCTTACATTTTAGTTCTTAACATTATCATTTTTTCATATATCAATATTTGTCTTTCTAATAAGGAACCAAGAGATCCATTGGCAAATCCTTCTCCTACTATCAACGTATTAACATTTCAAATCGCACCTGCAAGGTGAAGGTGCCCCCTTTTCAACTGCCTGTTTATGCGTCGTTCACTCGATGAGCCATTCGCGTTGAATCGAGTAAGAGACCGAATCTCTAATGACGAAGTAAAGATAACTCGCACAACGGAATTGGCAGTAACTTCCCATTTATTCGAGTAACTTCCCAAGTGTTCCCATTTTCGTTTTACGAGTTAATGGATTGAAGTAGAAGTAAATATTTTGCACAATAAATACTTTTTTAAGTTTATCTATTGAAACCGGAACCAAAATTAAGATTTGGCGTCAGAGTGAACTGCATCATTGCAGGTATTCAAATAATATGTTGTCTTACTTCGTGCATTCAAGATATTTGTTCAGTCAATATCGCAAGTTCAGACTCATGAGACAATAAAATGTGTTTCCATTTACCAGAATTACCAGAATTTATGTGATTTGTACCATTAGAGAGTGTCTAAGAATATATGCCCCATTCCGATTCAAAGAATTTCGGTTCATAGATTGAAGTTACCAATTTCGACATTGTCTTCAAACACTAACTGCCAGGCATTTATTTACAAGCGACATCTAATTCTACTTTTTAAACGTCTTATAGCGAAATAAAAGTTTAATGCTAACTTCGTGACTGCAGGATCTTATTTCTGACGGATATAAGTCCACGGATATTGCATAACAGAAACGAGATCGTGAATATTAGCCTAAAAACACTCATCTCAAATGAGAAGCATATAGTTTATAGAGAAGCGTATAGTTATAGTCTATCGGGATTCCTCTTTGAAAAGAAAACAATCTCTTCTTTTATGACTGAACTCAAATGAAAGAGAAAAATACCTTGGTAAACTGATCGACCCTCGCAGACGGCAACTTGCCCTTTCATCTAGAGTAATCCAAGTAGGGAGTACGAACGCTCTGAGGAAATGGAGCGAACTGGTAGACGGCTTTCGGTATACCTATTCTGTAGCCATCTTGATCAGCAGGTTAGGGAATGCGCGACATCCAATAAGGACCGTCTTTCCCAACGCTCGGGTAAACGACCCCATTAACATTGTCTTTCGGTGGGTCCTAACTAATTGAATCCTTCCGTACCAATATGGTGAGGTCACCGAAAAGTACTCGTTGCCAGCAAAATAGAGAGAGAAGTTTCTCTTTTCCTCTGATAGGTTGTGTCACCTCATTTTTATACATGGCACCTCAAATGAAAATTACTCTCTCCTCACATTAACGCGATGGTGTATGCGCCAAACTTTGTCCCATTAATCACTATTTTGCGTTTTTCACGAAGCCATTGACAGCCAACGCAGCTTTCCCGGGCTTCTTTTCATACCTTTGACTGACAACAGAAAGTTAATAAAATGCTCGGATGGCTGTTTACTTGTGGAATATCTTTCGAATTTGAAAGGGCAGTGCTTGAAAAGATTAAATCCTCTATATTTTGAATGAGTGGGATCATGATAAAAATACTATTCTGATTTTGGCCACTCGTCTAATTTACCATGTGATTTAATTCCGTTGTCATATCTCTTAATCTTAAATTTTTCCGAATTACTCTTTACTCTAACTACTAAATACTCTACTACTAAATACTCTTTAAAGGTAAACTCTTTACTCTAACTACTAAATACTCTACTACTAAATACTCTTTAAAGGTAAATTCGCACGTATTCCTGATGACGATGATGTGAGACATCGGACTCCGGGTCACAAATTGGCAATAAAGTTTGACGGTCATTCTTAATTTAAAATTTAACTTGCAATTTATAAGTACCATATTAGCTAAACGTTGACCATCTGAAAATGATAGCTATGTTGACTGAGTAAAAACTTTTGTGCACTTTAGTGCAGATTTTGCCTCTTAAATTAGCCAAGGTATTGTTATATTTCTTTAAATTAAAAACAGGGAAGTTAATTGAAGCCCATTGGTTAAGCAGGCGCATTTGCCTATTCCTTAACAACAAGAATTTCAAAACAATATAAATTGTTAATTTCCAACAAGTAATTAAATTATTCTTACTATGAAATGAAGAGAAGAAGTTCAAAATTTCCCAAAATACTGAATGAACTTTTTTATTTCATAGAATCTCAATTTCTCATTACTATATTATTCATGTCCATTAAAATATTATGAATTACTTCAAGTTTTTCAGGTCGAGTTGATTAATTTATTTTGTTATACCTTATTTAATCTAACTTCCAGAAAATATGGAATAATCGAAAAAAAAATAAAAGCTTACCTCATAATAATGCATTATGAGGTAAGCTTTTTTCGTTCTCCTAATTGAAATAATTTGATCAACCAAAGCTATTGAGACGAATGATATCCAATAATTCTTCATGATAAGAGTGTCTCTTATCATACAGAAAATGAACTCACCTCACTTTAATATGTGAAATTTAAAGATTTCCAATTATTGGTTCTGTTTACCAGTGAATCTTGCAGAATGGGTATCCATACTACATGGTGATTGCTGGAGTCTGATATATTTTCACTTTTTACTAATAGCATCGGAAGATCAAATACCTACCTACTTAAAAGTGATATGCGAAGCAACGTTAGGAAGAACTGGGTGAAGGTCAAAATTCTATGCCATGGACTAACGCTTCCAATAAAACGTGATAGGACAACGGTAATGCTAATGCAGAAAAACAGATGTATCACGGAGTTTAAAATACACACATCGATCTCTACATACTACCACAGAAGCCACCGCAAAAGCATGCGTTAGGTTGTGTAAGACGCTAGCCTTAATTAAAGAGAGAAAGAAGTCAGTAAACGATAGATGTTTTAAATTTCTACTGTGGAGATTTGGTTATGAATTGTGTTGGGAAGAAACGAGTATTAAATCTACGTCTTAGGTAGTATTATTCAATTTTTTCATTTCTGTCTGTCCTGGCAAAAGTGTACAGGACATGGTTTATTTTCTCAATGTCGGAGCAAAATTATAAATTTTGATACCTTAGCAATAGGTTCTATCAAGCGTTCATTTTTCGATTATCCAAGGGCTTCTATCCCATATAATATGGAATTTTGTAACGATTAGGATCCTTTTATAACATTTTTTTTTAAATTGAGCAGATTTCCAATATCCTTTGTTCAATTCTTGAGTTGATGTTTCACGACGTGTGTGGTCCTCAAATCTTCAAAGCATATTTGATCCCGAGTCCAACAGACGAGAAACAATGACTTATGGTCGGGTATAACTGATTTTTCAACGATACGATTCACAAACGCTGGATTCTTTAAGGTGGCACTGCGTACACTATGCAAGTGTTTTTCTCAAACTAGGTTCGATAAAATGTTGACACCCAAGTACTTTACATGATCGGCAACGCTCATTTGTGCACCTCGAATGTACAGTTTTAGGTCTCTGTGGACTACCATGACAGAATAAGGTAGGCAGGTGAGAGGTGGGAATGGTTGGAAAGGCTGAATCAGTTAAACATTGCATAGTGTGCTCTTAACCCTTTTTGTTTCCAGCCCCTTACAGGCAGACTGTGCGAAAACTACAAGCCCCACGTCATTAAGTTTGTAAAAACCTTGTTTTCACATTAATTTAAGTACCTAATCTTAATCAATGAAGTTCCTATTTATGTCAACGTTGACGATATTTTGGGATTAGTAGACTATTGTGTCTATTGTCTATTGTCGTTTATTATCCCTTGTTTTTGTTTATTGTCTATTTTGTAATTTAAATACATTACTCAAGGTAAACGAAGAGGGTCGATAGATTGGCCCACGGACAGTAGAAGTGTCAACGAAGGGTGGCAAAGGTACAATTTTACGCTTGACTACACAGTGTACAATAGTAAAATTATTTCAAACTAAACTATGGAACAAAACAACAATTATTTTTACTAATAGTTTAAATAAATCAACTCCGGGAAAGGACAAGAGAGTATTAAAATCCACCAAAAAACTAAGGGACTACTTCTAATAAGTGTACTATTGAACCAAAAAAGCAATAAGAATTATGTGACGGCAATGAATCAAAAGAAAACAGTATATAGTTATAAGAGAAACACAGCCACTTTGCAATTTTCCACTTAATAAGTGGAAAATTGCAAAGTGTCTGTGTTTCT
>LYUA01001088.1:274482-287908 GCA_002093875.1 Calopteryx splendens | reverse complement strand
TGTTTTATAATGTTTGAATAAAAATTTTGTGTACTTTGCAAATTCTTTTTGTGCAGAATTGTTTTATACCCAAAATACTTTCCATAATATTTTTTAATATATTGTATTCATCAGAATATCGCCATAGAAGTTTACACTTATCCCGTATGGTCTTAAGCACACCTGGTTTTTTACACAAAAGTGACATGTTTCACCGCCAATATCGCAACATTAAATCTAACATGTCACCGCACGCCGTCAAAATACTTGATTCACGAGTCTCATCGTGGTCGAACGATACCTTCAGGAGAGACCGAAAAATTTCAAGTAAGTATAAATGCTATCAATGAAAACTTTCAACCAAGAGAGCGCACATATTACCGTTCCAATACTGAAATGAGTCGCGCGAGGCAAATTGGGCTAAAACTTTCAGCGCTAATGTGAGCTTAGAACCAATTCGGACGAAGACACGCAATTTATTTGCCATCGGTGAAATAAACTTTTCTTTGAGGCACATTTAGAGATACGATGAAGCCAGTCGTCAGGAGAAAAATTAGCGAATGGAACTATGGAGGAAGACTCCCAAACAGATGTCAACATGAAAAAATTAATGACGGAATGTCGTGGATAGAGGAATTGAATGGAGAGTTCCGCCAAACCAATCTTACAATGGACGATCAATACGATGACTCTTTTTGGCCGTTTCCGACCCCCTCTTCATTCCACCCGTTTCCACTTTATCAAATATTTTCAATCAACCCCACATCACACATAACACATTCACGTGCACAAACGATCATTATTTGTGAACTTTAAACCAGATAACCAGTTGAAAATCGTCCCCTCCAAAATTAGGACGACGAAAGCAACTTATTTTATTGATCTGTCACGTTTAACGTGAGAAATTTCCAAAATTATGTGAATCATCCAAATTTTGGTTTACTTTCTAGGTCACCGCACACTCCCTGTAAGCGTCTACATGATTAAGAAATCGTTTGCTCTTTGCGAAGGGAGGGCTGTTAATCACACTAAAATTTCCAATTGAGAGGTGCATGCATACTAGATTTCCGAATGGAGCGAGGTTTCAGTACCCCTTAGAGAGAGGCGCATTCCCGTACAACTGCCCACAAGGGCCCCGGCAGAGAAGAGGGGCGGGAGGAGGGAAAGCCAAACCGTCAGCGACATTTCCTTTCTTCCTTCTCTCATCCTCCTCCCAAGAGCAATCGCCGTCGTCCGGACCCGCTTCGGTTCGGTCGGAGGTAACCTCGACGGCCAATTTAGAAAGCGAACGCATATCATAACGGAACCCATTTGGTCAAACGATCTCAGAATGCCCTTTCTTCGGAAAAATCTTTCCGCGGGCCAGCCCGCCCGCTCGTGATGGTGCGAGCGATATATTCTCTTTTATGTCGCCGTAAACTCAGCGCCGACCATATTCAACTCGGGCGCGAATGCTGACTCTCGGAATACGAACGATTTCCCAATCTTAAAAAAATTCACATTCCTCAACGTCGTGGTGCTTCTAGAAAAAAAAATGAAATGGTTTTAAATGAGATAAGTCGTAATCGCAATGTTTAACTGACTGACAATTACTTGCAGGTGGGAGGTCTGGGTTCAATTCCAAGCCAAAGCTTCACGATTGAATTGTTTGAATGGCGAGCATACACTTTGACGAAATTAACGTATTCCATGGATAATATTACAATCAATCAAACCACATTAATCAACCCGAAGGTCGGTTTGGTGGGTGAGGGCGGAGTTCACGCAGTACAAAGCCCAACGACGTGTGAAATTCACACATTAGGGTAGGGTGGCCTGCTCCTTTTCCTATGCCGCCTGTGATTCCCCAGGATTACCTGGTGCCCGGTAAATGGTACGCAGCTTGGATGAAGCTGAGGTTGTCCACACGGAAACGAACCCTCTGGTCAGCTCAGCGCTCTACGCACTGGACCACCGCACCCCTAACAGTGCAATATGAAACGAAATTCCACTTATAAGCGAAAATGTTTTTTGCGAAAGAAGGAAAGTTGGAGAAAATTACTTCAACGCGATGGTATGGAACTTCACAGCAAATGGTATCGTATTATATAAGTTGAGGGAATATTCTCTAATTAAAATGGAAAGAGAAATCGTCTACAAATATAGTTGTTTACGTAAATGAAAATAATTTAAAGGGCATTATTGAAATACGAGCATGATCTAATTTTTAAACCAATAAAATGCTATTTTTTATCAAAAGTTATTGACAGTAAATATTGTATTTTTACAGATTTTGCAAAAATGCTTCTTGAAATCTTAAAAATAATATACCTAATTTTTCTTTGGCAGAAAAGATACTGAGGTTTGTTAAGTTAACAGAATAAACTTAGCTGATGTCAAAATTCAGAATCTATCATAGAGGATATTAACCTGGTAAATCTCAGTGAAGGGTTTCAAATAGACTGTTTTATCAGTCCTCGTTAAGTTCATAGCATCTATTACTTATCCGAGGCAAAAACCACAGAATTAACTTGTTAATTAGGGATCTTGTCCCACAGTAAAAAGAATAATTTACAGTAGCGTATGTTCTTCTATTTATTGCCATCCCAACTATTTTACGAGATTAGAAACTCAAAAGAGTAAATTATGACAATGGAGTTCTAATGCACACTATAATTTAACAATATTTTTAGGCATAAAGAATAAATCCTTCAACAAAACTATAGTAGCATCGCAGAATGCGTCATGAACACCAACCACTCCGTGCTCTACTTCCATTACAGTATTTCTGTCATTAGACGCTGGCAATCGCCTTTTTATCCCCGGCCACTTGCACGAAGCTGGACTTGGCATCCAGTGAGGCCTGCATTCATTAAGAGAAGGGCGGGAGGCACTCCGTATACCCCGGAGCATTAAAAGAATCACGTTGCGCCGCATAACGGATTCTGACTCTCCACACGCCTTTCCCACCGACACCGCTGTGCGGTGAGCCAGCGCCAATTTCTCAGCGGATCGGACATCTATGAGGAAGCCGTAGGGACGTTACATCCACCGTCTACACGTCCCAGCTCGATTCCGCTAACTAGTCACCGCGATCGACGACACGCAAGGAACAGAAGCGAAGGCGTTGACTGCCGCCGCCGTCCCACACCACCCGGGGGAGAAAAATGGGCCTCTATAGGCGCACTGCCTCGAAAGGAGTGGGGTGGGACGGGTCGAAGACTGGAAGATCATGCTCTGATCCACTGACCTCCCTCTTAGAACGCTCCCCCAATATCCTTACCGATTGGACGGCTGCTTCCAGTCATGGAAACTCGCCTTCCCAACGCCTCCAACCATCCCTTTCCCCTCTCAGTCTTCCACCTCACACACACACACACACACACACCCAAACGACACATCCAACCTCCTCCGCTCGAGCAGCGCAACCGTCACAAGTTTCCCTTTCATTCGCGATCTCTCACCGCCGGCGGTCGACTCGCCCGGCTCTCCCGAATTGGGCTCTGATTCCCATCTGAAGAATTCCGCTTGAACTACCGCTTCGGGAAAGGCTTCGGTCTCACGAAGGTCGTCGCTTGTGTTGGGTCCCGTTATTTACGTTTTCCGTCGAGGATTTCTGGGGGGGGAGGAGGAGAAGAGTAGATGGTAGCACGAAAAAAAATCTAGCCAGAGGCATAAAGCCCTCCTGTCTGCAGAGTAACTTATATTGAGAGTGGCGAGACCCCATTCTCTCGAACCAATGGGGTAGATGGCCCCAGCAGGTAAACATAAGAGTTGCCACGGAGAAAAGTGTAGATGTGGTAAGCCGGCGGGGGAGACGAATGAGGAGGGCAATTATGGCAAGTGAATGTGAATAGAACGTTTTCTTTCGGAGGGGCCTAACGATTATCTCCGGCCGCTCCCCAAAATGTACTGTATTCATCACGCCTGGCTAATGTCAAAGGCCGAGGCTCACTGGGCGAATGGTCAGCTACTTGAAATACTACTTTCAAACTTGATTAAAACATTTTCCATATTTCCATTGCTCAATAAAGAAGGTTATATAAATCCGGAAAGCTCCGCCTCTCACGGCGATTTCATAAATTTTAAAAGCTATTACATGCCGACACACAACTTAAATCACTTTCAAAAACGATATCTCCGAATACTCTATCTACGGCTCAGCCTAATTCTAATATTCTGAAATAAGTAAACTGAAAAAAATAAGACACATCTAGACGCCATTAATGAAAAGTATTCTAAATCACGTATAGTGTTTGTTGTCATTCCAGCGATAATAGTGCCCTTCCAAAGACGGATGATGGGTAAATACAATTAATCTGAAATCCAATTTAATTTATCAAACTTTTTGTTTCAAAAGAAGAATAATTTAGATATTGCATAATCAGTTTTTAAATGTAATAAAAATACAATGCGCATGTATACGTGTATACGTATGTGCATGAATACAAGATCATACATGTAGTAATCTGGCGCATGCTTTTAAACTGGGGGTCATTTCAATATAAATGTTAAGTTCTAAAATATTAGTAAAAAAATAATAATTAACTTTCGCATTATCAGCCCTACATAAGGAAAAAATGGAATTTTGTAGAACTATCCAATAACAGGCATTCTTTAAGGGCAAGCAGAAATACCATTTTTTGCGTCGTGTTCTTCTCCACATACCAGAAACTCCACGTCGGTCAGTGCCCTAATTCGTGAGCTCAGGCCCGCATTTAGCATCTCTTTTGCCTGTTATTAAGAATCCCAGATATTACTACCATTAAACAAAAGGATTGGGGATACGTTTAGTAATTTCTTGAATGTGAAAGTGGAAAATAAAGGATTAAACACTAATGAGAGGAAGCAGCTAATACGCTACAGTTGGTCGCCCTCTGGACTGAGGCATGGAGGGAGATAAGGACACTTGGAAAGAGTGGCGAGGAGCTATCATGGGAAGATGTGGACTGGAGTGAAAGGGAAAGGTGAAGCCTCCCGCAATAGCATAAGAAGGCCTGGCCGGAGAAGGGCGTTCCGATGCGGAGAATGACAAGGATGGCGACGTGCTCGCCGAGAAATGAATTACGAAGACGCTTGAGACGCCATTGGCGGAGCGATGGAGGGCCGCGGGGTGCGGCGGGCGCGAGGCGGAGGGGGAGATGATGGGTGTGGGAACGGAACTATGCGCGAAAGAGAGGAAGGGGGGGGGGAGTAAAAGGACGCACGGACTTAGACAATGGACATCGTCACGGGCGGCGAATGCCTCCCTCGAAGAGAGCGGGTGAGAGAAGGTATAAGAGGGGGGGGAGGAGGCAACGAACCACTGCGAATCAATAGAATAATGGAGACGAAAACGGGGAATGAAGATGGTGATAAAAAATAGAAATTCGAAAACGATTGGAAAAGTCATGAGATGACTTTCGGGATATGATTGGGAGCGTTAAGAGAGTGTTAAATCGAAAGCGAGGCAGTTTGGCGGAGGAAAATTGTCGAAAATTCCAGGAAAAAAACCGTCTCAAAAAACTATGGTTTGAAAAGCTATGCATCAATGATGCATCTCACATGTGGGAAATGGGAAAGATTATGCATCGGTCGCCATCATGAAAAATGGATTTTTCTTCAGAAAATCTGCAAACAGTTTTTTTTTCAGATATTTCAGCTAATTGCAAATAAAGGTGGCATCACAGGCGTATGTTTCCAATGCATGCCCTCCAATGCTGAAATCTTCGTCATTAGAGAAATTGAATCGATTAAAAATTCAACTTATAATCAGTATTTATGTCGCCAGAGGCGTACGCAGGGGATCGGTCAATGTGGCAACGATTCTTGGTGAGCTATCAGCTACTAAGGCACCAAGATATCACACAGGTAGGTAGTTCTAATATTTGTATAAAGTGCTAGAGGTTCCTGTGATTTGACGATTCCGTACCAAACTTTTTCTAGTAAAACCATTTGATTGAGGAAACTGTACATCCTCGATTAAAAAACAATTAGCATTTTCTATTGTATGAAGCATAGGTATACTTAATATAATAATACTAGGTATACGAGTACATTTCAAGTATCTCTAACGCCATATTCGGTTTTAAATAAATGAACTTGAATGCTGAATACGTAATTTCAATAAAAAACATGTGAATATATTCTCACCTAGTTAAATTTAGATACGAAAGGATAGTAGTTTCAGGCTATGTTTCAAAACTACTAGCATCTTGCTACGTTTGAGGAATATTAATTACAAGCAAAACCTGCAATAAAAAATTTCAAATTGAAAAATGCTATACTCATTACCATATCGCTTCTCTGAATTGCGTAAACTCGGTAGTTATCCACTACTCCAACTGGCCTAAGAGCCAGGATGTGACGTTCCGGAAGAGTAGGCTAAGAAAAACCATTATAAATTATCCACTTCCAGGGGAAAACATTTAACCTTTTTCATTCGAAAGCGCTCAGTAAAACCCCATTTTGGACTTCCGAAAAGAAACCAGGAACCACGCCACTGCTGCGACCGGATGTGAGAGCGATCGGAACACTTGACCCGTCCACCACTCTCACCGTCCACCCGCCGGGGACAAAGGGCGCAGAAAGTGGTCCATACTGTGGTTCACACCCGAAAATGTCATTCGAATATAAATCATCACCTCCCGTGGTCCATCCAACCGTCTTCCCAAATCGGCGTATAATAATTCCTTTGTGAAATTCACATGCCGAGTGATGAAGTGTAACCCAAGGGAACGTTTTCACTTGTTACTAGGAAAGCAATATATGTCCACAATGGGGGACGAAACATAAACCTTGCTCTCCCGGTGACATTTTTATTTCAGTTTTTTTGTGAAACAACCTCCGTGACATGCTGGTCTTTAAAACGAAAATAAGTAATGGTCGCGGACGCTGGTAGAATGAAAGCAGAAAAGACAGCCAAATACGACCTTCTGATTGCACTAAAGGAAGCTAAAGTTCATCGAAAGAGCAACTTGTAAAATGTTTCCGAGAAGAGTTGCGGCAATATGGTGATATATTTTCCGGGAAAATTCATGATGCGTTACAAACCGCAACTATGCGAAAAAATTAGATTAGGTATCCTCCTCCTAATAGCAGTGAAAAATCAAAGCCCAAAATTTCTAACACCATTTTAGCGAATTGCCGAAGAAATCGTGGTGATTTTATGTTCTCAATGGCCACGGGAATATTAATTAATTCGTGGAGTAAACAGTAAACATGTTAAATCATTTATGTTTACTAAATTTGAACCATTAAACTTGATGTTTTCAGGCGAATGTTTGCGGTACTTCATGTTATTTAAACATTATATAAACTTAGTATATATGAAAGAAACTTAGCATAGTCCACATTACTTATTCAATTCTATTTTCGACTAAATCAACAGTAATTTTCAAGATTACTAGATCTAAGACAGCGAACCCATGTCCACCTTTCAACTACCATCGCACATACCAACACAACCAAATAATACTCGTTTCCACTGCATTACCATCGTAACTCAGAGCTTCCCTCTGTAAAAAGTGATAGTTAACTAGTGAAAAGGAATTAGCTAATATCATTAAAAAAGAAGGCCTGTACATACTTTTTTATATTTTATACTTTTTTCAAAGTAAAAGGCAATGAAACTTGGTGCCTATAAAATTAACTTTAATAATTCCCATAAATGTAAGTTCTCTCTCTCAGAGCTTTGAGAAGATTTCTAATGCCCCGTATACACTTACAAGAATAGATGCTTACAAATTGGGGATTCCTAAATTAGAAATAAATTATTATAGCATCTGGACCAAATTGAATCTGCCATTTCTTCGAAAAAGAAGAATCAAGCAAGATCTAGCACATTTCGCCCAATCCTTGACCATTTCATCTGGGCGCGTGTGCCTCTCGTTCATCGTGTAACAGGTTAGGACATTCTTTTTCCGGTTCCCACCGTGCTACTAGCGCTTACCATGGTAAGTTGGCAGCGTACGGAACTAAGAGTTACGATGGTAAGGACGTGCTTTCCAACGCGTTTTTCGCTTACGATGTATTCTACGCCTACGCAGGATGGTCGGTAAGTTGGTAGTGGAAACGGAGTATTGCTTAGACACGCAAAAGCGGTCTATGCTACGATTTTAAATGCAAGCAAGTTTTTCAGCAGAGTAAATAATCATCGAGAACAAATCCCTCGTGGAGGATGGATGAAATAACATCGCAGCCGCTGGACCCTGGAATGGTTGGGGGCGTGGAGATAGGGGAGGGAGGAGATCCTGTCCCTGTCACAGGGCTACGAAGACCACACTCATCCACTCAAGCTTTTTCTTCTCCTATGTTAGCCGGTCGAATTGTCTGGGGAGTGTATGGCGCTCCGTCCTTCTCGCTGTTATTTATTTGTGGCAGTGAATGGAAAAAAATATTCCGTTTCAAAGCTGCATTACTGCGGAGCAATAAAGAGTAATAGCTAAACACGTTTGCAGAAAACCAATGGTATGCAGCGTGACATCGGGACTCCTTTCACGACAGGACTGAGGGCACTGAAAATTAAAATCTCAGAACAGTAATCTACAAATCTTCCTTATAGTTGAATTTTATCCTGCTTCTAATCCTATTACGCACGGAGAAATTTATTCTATTTCGTGGTAAACAATCCTTTATGATTTGCATTAAATTTTCACAAATTGAAGCAAAATCAATAAGGATGAACGTCTGATAAATTCTTGCAAAATTTAAATTACATTCATTGTAATGACATTCTCTATTTAGTTAAATCAACACTTTATACAGACCTTCACCATTCTATAGTGGCATTTAAAATAGCACAAGGGCACGCAAGAATACGCCTCAGTGTATTAAAACTGGATTAGATGATATTCATGCCGGAGGCAGGACTAGAACCTTCCTCCAAAGCAAATGTGGCCTGAAAATTCTTGTCACGTGTCTAATACTTATACTAAATGTTAGACATACAAACAATATAACATAAATATAATAATTATTATAAATATGACCTTTCTTAATTTGTGTTAACTTTTCTATACATTGAGAGTAATATTTCTCAGTTATTAGCGATTAGGTATAATTTTAGAAACGAAGAAAACATTCTCTGAAATATAACCGCATGTCTGTAAAATGAGAGTCTCGGGAGTAAACCATGGTAATACTCGAGGGATATGACAGAGAAAAATATTTAACAGAATGAATCGATAATGCTTAAATGTTTATTTTCCTTTTCTAATAGATTTATAAGTTCCCTTAATCGTTGGCATATTTTAAATCCAACTGCTGGAACTCATTGGCAAAGATACCAAGTTTTAACTAATTTTCAATTTCGACCCGATGTTGATCGTCAAGTTTGAATCCAGCAAACTTCAATTGATTCAATTTCATTTTTCACCAATGACGCAGCGTAAAAATAGAACGGATACTGAATCCAAGAGAACATCTCCTCTAGAAGGAAATTTCCGGCTTTCATTTTCCTAAATGTCTCGAGCGACCTTTTTTCCCTCCCAAGCGAGTCTCACGCCGACTCACGCGTGCATGACACGCCTCCCTAAGTGACCTCAGACCGCTCATTCCTTGCAGCCACCCCTGATGCTACTATAGCGGAAGATATTTGGGTTTTTAAATCCCCCACAACGCCGTGCGGGCCATGAGCCTTTCTCTTCGAACCGTCAATGACCTCCCACATCCCTCCCCAAATTCGAAAACACATCGTTTGCATTTTAAAAGTACTCTCATCTTGGTTTTGCAGGTTACCCAACCCTCTGAACGGCATTTCACGCAAGAGAGTGCTACGTTACTAGTAAATGCAGTGACAGCAGCAGAATAAAGAAAATGCAGTGTTAAACTAATAACCTCTACAGTGTCGGGAATGAGACACTATTCGTCCACAGTTGTAAAACTTTGTCACAGTTTCTTCCGAGAATCACCTAGAGAGCAATGGTTGATCTGAAAATAGAGCTTCCCATTACAATATGTTCTTGCCCGACCACGTGATCCTTCGGCCGAGACGAAATAAAAGTTACCTCCATAAGATCCCTTAGTCCTCTCCTTGTAGCATACGCATCGACGCATCACATTTCAAAAGAGTAGGCAGGGAGATGGGCTACTGGGAGGGCGAGTAATGGGCGTGCCAGGCACGTTGTATTTAAAGTCATTTGGATCTATCGTGACTGGCTCCTAAGTAACGAAATTTCTCGATAAATTAGGGTGTAAAAAGCACAATAAAATAGAGAATGTTTTAGGCACAAATACGAAAGTGCAAGAAACTGGCTGGAGACTTGGTAGACAGTTTCCCTTCCCTATTACTCCCACTCTCCAAAGCACATAGTTCAAATATGATAGAACGTCTTATATCTTAAATACATTACACCTTAAAGCTTTATCCTATCGTCTACTTTTATTCTTATAAAGTAAATATGCAAACCTTATCGAGCATACAGAATATCAACCAAATTGTGTACCGAGATCATATTGCCGTTTATTTCATCGTCCAAATCGTATAGCAATTTTTGTCCATATTTTATATCGACCATATCGTTAAACCGATAATAATGCCATAGCCTAAATCATCATATCAGAAAAGTCGTCACATCCACAATATCATCCTTATCATCTATATTTACCCACCTTTGATTAAAACTTTCCTAAAATTATCCACATCAATCTGATCGATATGAAAAAATTCTCGACATACTCTCCATATATCGCAATATTATACACCCTTAGTGGGAATTCTTGCAAGACGATGCGGTGCATGAAAATGAATGTGTGAGAGCAATGCCCCGGAATGATACCGGAATTCGCGTGAAGACCCTCCTGTGGTATAAAAAAGGATAGTTAGGGCCAGGGAAGCAGTGAATCCCATGGTAGTATGTGTAAATAGATATTTTAGAAGTAATAAAAAATTTAACGAAGATGAAAGCCTAAATATCAGGTCATTTTATTGCCTGGGATGGCCAAGTATCAAAATTCAATCAAAGAAATGAATGGCCTGGGAAAGCCGAAAGAAATATGAGAAAGGTAAACCTCATTGCGCAATAGGTACATATTAAGTAATAACGGCAAGCACACCCTTTGAAAATCAAATAGACGTGTAAAATATCAGAATAAAGATTTCTCAGCTCGTCTAAATTCTAGGAAATCAAACATTGACTGAGAAATGTATATTTTACGAGAACAGATATCGTTTGACAATGGTCAAAATATTTTATGATGAAGCGTCACCTAAAAGGACTCACATTGCATGACGAAGAACCAAGAGCAAGATGAATTAAAATTTTAAAAATTCAACCTATGCTGTCCTACCAATGGGTACTGGAGAAGATTTGGAAAAAAATTGCATTCAGGCTTAGGGAAAGGTCAAATGTGGCAGGTGGACTAATTTTTTTTATTCAAATGGCTTAAAGCCTTGTCGCCGCAGCTACGACCTCCAACCGTCTCTGTTCACCTATCCTCTTCATTTAATCATATGAGCTACATTCCGTCGCAATAACTTTTTAAGTAGGTAGTTCTTGGTCGCTCTCTGGTAGACTAATAAAAGCTATAAAATAAGATATGAATAGAGGTGGTAAGCGAAGCCATTAATACCAGCAGAAACATGCTAGCACTGAAAAATTGCTAGCACGTTTCTGCACAAATATTCAATTCTCTTTAAAATTATTACTAAAATATCGGCTACAATAATAAAGACCTTGGCCGGCCGTCAAAACATTCATTTGTCGCGAGAGCTTGTCGATAAACAACGAATGGAAAGAGATTTTCTGGCCAGCACGCACGCCCACTTTAAGAATTATTACCGTTGGTCATATAGGTTCAGGTCATCCAATATGGGTCAGAAGCATCATTAACATCACCTGATAGATTATGTTGTTTTAAGCTTTCGCAGTCACTGCTGACAGTACATTGATTTATTTTAACGAGACACTCAACCTCAGGCTTAGGATGAGTGATAACTTATGAAACAAATATTAAAGCACTAAGGTTAGTCAAAATCAGACGTGAAAGGAAATGCTAATGCGAAGATTTGACGATATGATACATGAATAAGATAATGGCTGATATGGAACTGAATATATAAGGAGCCTATGCACGTGAACTTCAATCTCTATCGTGTTAAGACCTGTCACGCTCATTTTGGCCTCACGAAACTATGATAATTTGAAGTTAAATTCAGGCACTGCGAAAAAATAAATCTATTTTTTTTCTCAAAATCTCAAAATAATTATTTGTCGCTAATACCCATATCCTACCAATCTCATTGACGTATGCAAATTTTTAATGAGTTATGGACTTGTATAATAATAAATATACTTGGAAAATGACGGACGTAATGAGAAAATGAAAAGACATATATGTGCATCGACTCAATGAAAACAGCAAAATACGCTGTAGGATAAATCTGCGTCGTAGACGATGAGCCATTGCAACTTCCTAAATAGGAGAGCGATGAATTTTGATGGATATCTAACGGACTGCAAGTTACAGATTTATATACGTAATACGTGGACATCACTCTGGGACAGAATTCTAGATGGGTTATTATGATTCGTTGATATTACAGTCATATCTTCATAGCACCATAGTGAAAGAGACTGGCCAAGCTCAACAGACGAAACCTCAATTAATGAAACTATACCCGAGAAAGTGAAAAGGGAATTTAGCGTCCTTCAATAATTATATTCTCTGAGCAATATCCAGTTTCCAACTTGTATCACCTGACTACTCTGACGTGATCAAATATTTAAATCTCTTTCCTCTGTAGATAAGCCTAACTTCGGAAATAATATATTACCTAACGGGACGTGAGCAGGAAGAGAGAGTGTCTCGCTCAAATATCGGTTTTGAAATATAATTAAACTGCTGTCAACCTTCCTTGTTCCACTGCAGTTATAACAAGCTACCAATGCAAAATAGACACAAGAAATACCTGTACCAGATTCTAAAAGCATAAGTTCCTTTTGCAAGTCCTCTAAAAACAATCGTAACTTTAACTTGACTTGAAAACTCTTGACCACATACCTATATCATGAAAAGTAGATTCCTTAAGTGCTGGGACCGATTTATTTATATTAGAAGGTTTTGCATAAGTAAACTTGTTTTATATAATAGGAAAGGGAAAAAAAGAATATGTAATTCCTGAAATTTCATAGATGATTCATGATGAAGGGCGTTTCGGATTTGCGATAATACTATATAAATAAATACTAGATTAAAACTATGGCTGGCTTTTAAAACGGGCTAAATCGCGGAATATGTGATGAAAAATGTCCCCTCAAGCATTTATTCTTAAACACAACCAGACACCCTTAAAAAAAACATGAATTAAGAGTAATTAGGTAATGATATAGCATTTTTATTTTCTTTTCTTATCGCTATATCCTTACCTTATTATGGATTCCTTCCACTAAATCAATCCTGAAACTGCATATCTTAATGGATTAAGAGGGCGCAGGAATGAAGTTGTTTTGTAACCTTTTCTCACGAGATGTCACTGTCACTAAGACTT
>LYUA01001088.1:250378-266706 GCA_002093875.1 Calopteryx splendens | reverse complement strand
TGCGAAATGACCTACGTTGTCGAAGCACCTTAATCTAAATCTACTACTACTTGAATTTTCATCGGCATCCAGTTTATTTTATTTAACGCTCCCTCTTCACTTCGTCACTAGTCAAACCGGAATGTTGGCTCGATATGCGGCCTAAAATAATCAAAATCCTAGTTGACCGAAAAAACAGCACACCCTGGTCAAAAAGTTCTCCTCTGCATTCTAACTTGGTGCAGTAAGGTAGGATCCAATCATTACAGAGCTCCGTGAACACAATTTTAAATTTAGACAAATTCCGCAAACTGATGGTCCAGAGATATATAGGCATGGAATTAATATCACCGATGAGTTTAAATGACCATAGCCCTAATAAAAAGTATGATTCGAAAGATTATACAGGATTCCGACTTATACATGAAAATTACAGACCCCGAACAGTTTTCATTCATTACAAGTGGTATAAACAGATCTGCATAAAAAAATGTATTCATTTAAAAATATTATTCCACTAAAGAGATACTTTTATTGGGCCTTCATTACAATCATAGTTGCTATAAAATATCATGCCATTCAAATACCTAATTTATCTCCCCTATTAAAACTAAAGAGCAGCTAATTTGGATATCATGTTTCAGATACCTTACATCACAAAGCATCTCTATTGATAAACTGGAAATGGAAATGGAATGGAAAAAAACGACTAAAGCAAGATTCGAATGATAAGCGTTGGCCCAACCCAAGGCAAACAGACTGCGATTACAACTACCGTATTTAATACAATTATCATTATATTAGTTATTAGAATAAATTCCAATTTACACCTATACTTTAGACAGAAACTGGCCTGACCTACTTATAAAGCTAACTAACTACCCAAGAAATAGCGGTAGCCCAATAAGATTTTGTACATGATGAGTCTAATATTCCTTCTCGTATGATTTTCCGAAGTAATTTACAATAATCTTAGTCCTAAAACTACCATTACATAAAATCGTCATTATTGAATTGATCAAAATAAAAATTTTTAATCTCCAATAAATTATAATCAATCATTTTTAAACATTTTATAAAATTTTATCCGTTCTTTTTCCTTTTCTCTTTCCAAGTTTATGGACGCCAACTCAGGTTATCTCGAATTATTCAGCATATGCCTAGCGGAGTCACTCACAAAGCCTCTCTCATGAACGCCTTTATTCCAAGGCTAGTCATTACCCAACACTCCGTGTTTTGACTCTCCACTCCATTGGAACTGCCCCCGACCTTGATCCGTGCATTTCATCTCAAAAACCTCATTCCTCAAGTCCTTATGCTTGAAAGCTTATTTAAATTTATTAAACTATCCGTAAATGGTCACAAAGAAAAGTATACCGCTCTTTGTTCCTTCATCATATATATATATATCGTCAAACGAATTGTTTCTGTTCGAATAAATAAGTTAAGGGGAGGTGCTATTACACGTTGGTTAGACCTCAACTTGAATATACTTCCGAGAATTTTGAACCCTGCGCGGATGGGCCTAATTTCCAACTTATAAACAATGAACTGAAAAAAGCTGCCCATTTAGTGAAAACTCGTCATGAACGAACGGAAACTCACAAAAATACTGTAAATTCTGGTTCCAGGACCACAGGAAGAACGAGGATGAAATGCACGACTCAAACTGTTAAATAAATACAAAACATCTTTTGAGCACAATGCGGAAATTGAGGGAATAATTTTAGTCCCACATTAAATTAATAGGCGTGGCCACAAAGAGAGGTTAAGGGAAGTTGACGGACGAGCAGAGCGATATAAGGAATCCTTTTTCCCTCGAACAATTCCCTGAACAAACCGGTTGGAAACACAGCAAAAAATAAGCAATCCGAACTTCCCCAAAATCACTGATTCCCAATGCTAAAAATCACTAATAACCCTAATGCTGGAGACTTCAAATTCCCTGTCGCACTGCTTCGCGGCGACTTTCAGGGTAGCATGTAGCCTTAGATATTCGTTACTCGCTCAGCGTGAGGCATATTTTTTTGTTAATACTGATTTATTAGAAAATTCAGTACAAACTCATTTCCCACTGAAAGAGATAATTACTTTGTTTTTACTTTTTTTTACTTTGTTTTTACTTGTCTATGGTTCGCTTCATTAATCTTTATTAATTACAAAAAAAAGCATGGGGAATGAATCGACAGTAACTTGAACCCCGCCAATCGCTGGTATTCGCGACTTCACATCCTCACAGAGGAAAATAATTCACCTTGAATGGGTTTTTTAGTGATGGATCACCTCTTAACAGATAAAAACACCGACCCAGAAATCGATGGGTCCGGCTTCCTGTTTCGGCCAAAACTAATATTTTTTTACTTGGATCCTCTCGTGTTCTCTCGCTTTAAAAAGACGCATTCCTTTTCATTTCCTCCTCAAACCTCGAGCTTCGTGTCTATGCCCGAAAGAAACAGATATGTGCCCTACCGGGAACCCATAGGTATGAAGCGTGATTTGGGCACGCGAGTTACGCCGTAACAACTGCGGCCTGCCATCGGCGCGCTCTACGGGGAAAGTGGTGCATAGAACACGGGCGTGTGTCACAGAGGGCATGCAGAGGGGGGTGCGCGCGGGTTCAAGTAGAGTGGGTAGAGGAAGAGAAGTGGGGGTCGACGAGGAATCAGATATGAGGGAAGGGTGGGGAGAGAGGAGGAGAAGGAGCTATGAATTGAGTATAAATAGGTTGGCAAGGCGCTCACTTTAACTTAAACACGCGGCCTGCAAACGCAACAAGTCCCCCAGTCAGCATGAAATTCCTGGTGAGTGTCTTTGCGATTATTTTAATACCATGAGTTACGCTAACACACGGGAAAAAAACTAGGTAGCTTCGAGCGGTACACCCGTTTCCTAGATTAGGTAATGCGTAGAGAGAAAGAAGAGAATAATTTTCTATTTAAGTTACAATTCATAAGCGCTTTCATATCTGTGCGTGTGTGTGTTATCACGTAACAATCCAGTTTAGCATGCATGGCCTTGACTTTCTCTTTTTTGTTTGTTCGTGATACTCCCTTATCTTGGGAGACGCACTAAAAGTTATTAAAAAGGTGTTTGCAATATAAATAACCTCAGTTAAAGTCACTACGTTCGGAACAACTTCTAATTCACTTCCACTTGAGTTAATGTAAGATTATAAGAACAAAGAGCAATAGATTTACCAACCTGCCTTCAAACGCAGTCAATACCATTTCCTTTTACGGTCACCTTGGTAAATGGGACACAGTTGGCAACAATCGTCCTCGAAGAAGCCATAAAAAAACTATTTCTAGATCATGTCGCTTGAGAAAAATGTATCTGGTGGTTTAGATTCTTGATATTCTTCCAATTTATATAAGCCAGAACTTTATTTCTACAGGACAGGTTTCTCGTGCTTCCAAGCAGAGAAATAGAAATTCATAGTTGCCACGTAAATTAATTCCGCGAATGCATTCAAAGGATACTACTGTAGATTGATTCCATTTACATCTGTGGGGAAAAGACATAAGTATTGTTTTGGAACTTCCCACAGATTTATTATCATTTCTCTTCTGATCGAAAAGAGATTTTGATTCTGTATTTTAAAAAATTTCTGCCCATTGGAAGCAGTCAGCACTGAAACTTGCTTTTGTAAAACAGATTAGGTCACATTTATGCCATAATAATTTCAAATTTGCTAGCAATTTTTTACCATGAGATGTCTGGCGTTTCTTTGTGAAAATATTGAAAATTCATAATAAATTCATAATAAATTCATAATCAAAATTCATAATTTTCCTCTTTATTTTATGTCTTTATTATTTATGTTCATTTACGTCTTTATTCTGAGATGGAAATATTTTCTTAGCCAGATTTGATACTTTTCCTATTTTACTCCATTTATAATACGGTCCGACCGGCATTTACCAATTAAAAGATCACGTTAAAGTTAATAGTCAGTGTATAAAGTGCATGGTTAATTAATTCATTAATTAAAGACTATTTTAGATAAATGATTATAATCTCAATAAAGAGGGCATTCAAACTTTGAAGTACTCCTCTCAGTATACATACGTATAATTTTGGTAGGCATGCTATTCAGTATGGGTAATAGGTGGCTATCATTTTCAACGATTATTTTAGCGTAAACACGAGTACACTTTCCTTTACTGCGACTCAAATGTCATGGACGCTCCGTATATTTAACTAATTGTCCATCGCATTACTTTTAACTGCCAGCTTCAAAATCAAAAACCTGCTGAGTTAGTCCAGCTTAACTTTTAACCTACATTAATTAAGGTTCAAATCCAACCACGGTCATGGGTGTTGAGTAAATCTTGATGGTTCGGCCCCTGATAAACCCGGCAAAGTTAAGGTTTATCGCCTTTAGACGGTTTACTTATAGAGCCCAACCCATTTTAACAGTGGTTAAAAGGTCAATTACTTGTAACAGTTGTAACAGGGATACATTTTAAGTAAAGCGAGGACTAGAACAATAAAAAGTGTTTTTCACCGGGCGCTGTCTATCCATAACTTCACGCTACAGAAGGGGAAATGCGAAGTGTGAAATTTGGGTGGGTGAGGTCAAACGCAGTAAAAAAAAGCACCAGGATATGGTAGTAAATGCAAGACAATGGGATTGGTAGCCAAAGAATATTAAATAATATTCACTAAACCTTGAAACAATTCCGGTTGGTAGAGGGGCAGTTCTGTGGTAACATGAGATAGAATAGAAAATCGAGATGAAGCGGGATATAGATATTTTTTCATGCAGCTAAGATAAGCCGGAGCGAAGATGTAAAAGACGTAATGGAAAGATGCCAGATATTTGTGGAATGGCTTTATTCAGCATTTTCAGAGCGAAAGAGGAATCGAAAACTTAATCTAATATATCCCACCCATTTACGACGGTCTTTTAGCTTAGTAGCACTGTCCAGAAAATCAATTTTAAGATAAAATATTTTCAAACCAAAGCCTAATTTCAAAAATGGGAACACCTTAGACCACTTAACATTCTAATAATATTAGACTATCTTTACTCCTATCCTATTCTTGGGCACTTCCCCACGGACGTAAAAATTACTTGAATACCGTCAAATTATTTTTTTCGTTAGGCATGAGATATGTTTTTCGGAAACATTCCGTTATTTTTCTTTTAATAGCAACCACCAGCTCCTTGGTCGGCTTCGCCAGCAATAATAATAATTTAATGCGTGCAATTCCGTAGATATATTCTTTCCTTGGATAGATGGGTACAACAATGAATTACGTTTACCGTTCAATATTTTTGTAGGATCATTTTCCATACCAAAAAAATTATCTCTCTCTTGCATAATGAAGCACCCAACAGAACAACCAAAATTAAGTTCAAAATTGTATCTTTCCGCTGTCGTCCTTGTACCTCGCCCTCCCTCACGCCCTTCCTCCTCCATCTCCACAGATCATCCTTGCCCTGGTCGCCCTGGCCACCTCGGCCACCGCGGAAGGCAAGAACAAGAAGCGGGGCATCCTGGGGGGACATGGGACCACCATCACCCTCACCAAGCAGGTCCCCGTAGCCGTGCCGCAGCCGTTCGCCGTACCCGTCGAGCACCAGGTCGCCGTCCCGGTGCCGCACCCCGTCGCCGTCCCAGTCGACAAACCGTACGCGGTCTACGTGCCCAAGCCATACCCCGTGCCCGTCGACAAGCCATACGCCGTGCCCGTCGACAAGCCCTACCCGGTCGCCGTGCCCAAGCCGTACCCCGTGGCCGTTCCCAAGCCTTACCCCGTGGCCGTCGACAAGCCATACCCGGTCTCCGTCCCGGTGCCGCACCCGGTAGCCGTCCACCACCCCGTCTCCTACGGACACCCCACCTTCGCCGTCGCCAAAGGCGCCGTGATCGGTGATGGCTTCCACGGAATCTACCACTGAGACGACCGCTAACACTCCCTCCTCCCCTCGACCCTCTCCAACCCTCCACGAGATCTCCCGATCTCGCTCTCAACTCCTCCTCCACTTCCTCCTCTCGTTCCCCCTTTCCTATTCTCCCTCCTCATCTCCTGTCTCTTTCTCTATCCATTTCGCATTCGTCCCCTCTCTCCCTTTCCCTCTGTCGCTCTCATCTCACACCCTTCGCCACTCCATCAGTTACGGTCTGGACCTCATCGGCTAACGGTAAACATGATTTTGTTTACAATGGAGTGCTAATCTTCCTAAATTAGAAATTTTTCAGGTATACCTTTGGTGCGATGGCCGAAGGAAGGAAGCCCCTCATCTCTCGTTTGATAAAAATACATATTTATCTCCTGGAAAAAGTATCCGTAGAAGAACTAACGTACCTGTACATAAAAGTAAATACACGTCAATGCTATAGCCATGGGGGGTTGTTTAGGCTTAGACTACAGCCCTCTTCCCTGAAACCCCCCGAAATTTTACACCCAAATAAATAGTGGACTATGTGATGCCCTTTTGATGATTTCATTTGAAGTATTATTTTCATTTTTGCTAAGAAAAATACCAACAAAAAATAATGTATCGATAAAGCACTCAATAAATATATCAATAAAGCTTTCGGAAGGGAGAAATAAATTCTTCACGCACAGCAGGCAAAGAAGAGTTAACATTAACTTCCCCAAAATTATTTTCTTGATACGCTACTGATACACGTTGCAAGGTTCCTATTGATAAAGTTCGCTACGCTTGCCTCATTCCCTAAAAAAACAATTATTGGCCAGGTCCTTCCAGTTGAAATACGATAGAGAAAAGGCATTTTTCTTTCCAATTCAATGTTGGTAGTATTTTTTTGGCACATTAGAATTCTACATGCAAGCATGGGCATGCAAAAGCTTTTTTTATTTTAATAATTATCACTGTAATTAAACTGATTTAAAAAATTCAACCAAAGATCATTTGTCATGTTTTAATTATATATGTAATTTAATGGTAACACTGTTTGAAAGTATACAAATCTCCCTAGGTCGTTGGAATTTTAATTCACAGTCAATTTCCATAGGGCCATATCATACCTGACGTCTACTTCATTAAATTTACATCTAAATTTACTTCTAGACTAATCTTTTACATAAAATTTTATCTCTAGTTTACTGGTTAGAACGTTGAAAGTTAACAGTTTTTAACACCCTAGTTAAGCTCCAAAGCATAAACCTAATACTATTATAAATTGATCTCATATTTTAAATATTATAACGCAAAAGAATTCTGATATAAACTACCCAATTCGGTTAGAAAAATCATATCCGGAAAACTCAATGGTCGAAGAATCAATGCCAAAGAAGCGACAAACAGACGTGATGCAACCCTTAGTTAAGACTCGAATACGAAGGGATTGAAAAGTGCACTCAACAAAAATGAAACAAAATTGCATCAAATGGATTTTTAAATTATCATAGCCTGGTTTTGATATGATGCATCATAATCTCGTTTAAAGCTGATAAGGATATACCAACCTGCAGAACGAAAAATGAAAAATATTTTAAATAAAAATTAAATATCATCCAGAATTTTAATGCGATGAAATTATTTTTCTCCAGCTGCTTTAACGGTGCTAATGGTCTCATCCATCGAATGACCTGAATTACATTACTCCATGGATATAATAGAAGCGTGGATCACCATGATTTGGAAGAATTTGAATGCAATAGGTGTCCTGAAGTCCCTCGAAATCATTTTAAACTAATTAATTTTCTTCCACTGACAACCCATCCAAGGCTGCTTCAATTTTCAAACATATGGTATGCAACTCCAATTTAACTAATCATACTTTTCAATCGGTGCTGAGCTTTGGCACTTGAGAGCATCTATTAAAGAAAATTCGGCCTCCTTTCCATCGTAAAACTTTATTTCTCCAGTTATTTCAACGCGAGATATGTACCTAGTTATACTTTCCAAGAATGATGCTCTCTCAAACAAATAACAAAGAATAATAATTTAATCTACCGGTAGTGGTAGAATATTATTTAATCACAAAACTTATCTCAATAGTAAAAATGGCTAAAAATCAGTCGGTTTAAATGCAATGCGTCTGCTTGCAATGCAATGTGTCAAAGCGTCTACTCACAGCAAAACGTCAGTTATGATGACTCTCCGCCCATTTCTCCTTTTGTTTCTCAGGCCTGAGCAGTAAAGTGTCCATTTCAGCAGTTTCATCACATCCAGCATCGAATCATCGCCACCATGACTGGGAAGACATTCATACTTCTGTCGGCTTCATTCCAAAGACCAACACTTCACCTGTAAAATATAAATAAATCAAATTATTTAAACAAAACGGCCTATTTAATATTGATAATGCAATTCATTCAAATGGTGCGGTCATTATTGCTTCTCGAGATTACAACACTAATAGTAAGTAACATACGATGGTTGACGCCAATAAGTTGTGTGAAAAACCTCAAGTTGTGTGAAAAGATCTGTGAATTTAGTATGTTGTATGAAATCTGTGAAGTTCATATGAATTTGCATTTACTAATTATGATCTTTACAGAGTACACTGGATGCTTTCGATTAAGCTAGAATATAATATGATATCTATGCGTAACACGGAATAAAGTACCAAAAAAATATTTTTGTCATTGTTAGTTTAACTGCAGCAACCACAATGGAAGGTTACCACATGGCCATTGAGGTCACAACGGCTCAGATCTGAAGAAACTGACAGTAAATTTACAGGAGTCACCCGCTGCTGTGCATACATATTCGAAAAATTCGTAATGCAAAAATCAGTCAACAAAGTTAGTGTCAGTTTCTCTGAAAAGGTTAAAGACCTGAGTGTTTAATTGTTGCTTTAACGTCGTGGGCGGTGGTGCTATGCGCACGACGATGATTACTTCGTGACATTGTATGTGCGGTAATTCGTAAGAGCATCTTGTTCCGTTTAAAGCTCTCAAAAATTCATATTGTAAGAGGATGTCTGTGTAGCTAAACTGGCTAAAGTACTCGACCGGAAATCTAGGGATCTGAGTTCGACTCCGGGTTCAGGTGAATGGTTTTTGCATAGTGAATTTTTCACACACATATGCTCAGACCTGCTTGCAAGTTACTAAAAAATACATCCAAAGTTATCTATTACAACTTTATTAGTATTTCATCCAACGTTTTATTATATTCAATATTAGTCTCTTATTCCACAGATATTCTCATAAGGGTTTTAATGAAAATGTTATAGTCAAATTGTCATTGTTCATAACTGAAAGTAATAAAATATATTTTTCCAACACATTCTTACCATGTACATCACTCTCGAGTTAAAATTCCATACTGAATGAGACACCACAGAACGGGTCTTCAACTGAGTGCGACCTTCCATATTAAATTTCATGAAAATATTTCAATTAGTTTAATAAAACTTTGAGCATGGATTTCTAGAAGAGATTAGAAAAGACAGACGTTTTTTACCGCGTCACTCGTCCAAATCGATTAATATCAAAACAAGCATTTGGTAACTCCTCATACAATTTATTTTGTTCAATGCTCTTATTTCGTAACAAAACGTCATTATAATGCGAAGATGCTTGCTACTCGAGGGGCAGGGAAACTTCTGTGAATATCCTCAACGTTTTGGACGTTCTTATCGAATCCATGGCCGCGATTAATAGAAAAATTAAGTTAAATAACCCCACATTTGTCTTTAAATTTAAAATGAATCTTTAAATATAAATCTAATCACATTATTTAATTGGTCTTAGTTTTTATCAGAACAAGCATACAATCATTTAACCCCTCTCCATAGTAAATGCTAAACACACTTAAAATCTCTCGCTCGGCATGACCGTGGCTATATTTTAGATGCATGCAAATAAATGTAAAGATTTTTTATCCAACCTGTGCCGAGGGATAAAGATTGAGTATTTAAAGCGCAAGAGAGAACATTTTTAATTGGTATCATTCACTCACATGATAAATCGTTTCAAGAAATTCAATTCAAGAAATGAAAGCTAATCACTTATGAGTATTTTCAACACAACAATTTACCGGTTACCCCGATAATGGTTTCAATACGTATCTACGATTCTCAGGGTGCAAGGTCAACTGGCTCTTAGCCTATTTAATACCTCAGTACCTGGACACGAGGTCAAGTGAGAAGTAGAGTAGGTTCCCATGTCTTTCATCTCCCTCCCCCTAATCTTTCTTACAGGGTGGAAGATATATACGGATAAACAACAAGTCCTCTACCTTACTTTCATTCTAACATAGAGAATCAGCATACACGAGAGGCGCTGCCTATAGGCAATACTTCGGCCGAGACAAGGTGTCTCGATCGATATCTAAGGAAAAACAATTTTCAGACATCTTAACTTACATGCAACTGAGGACTAGGCAATTCCTGGAAAAGAAATAAAATCATAATGAAAACCTCATAAACAGGTTAGGAAGTAATACTGTCTGCCAGAGACATGGCAGATTTAATGGACCCAGAACCTCCACAAGCAACGCCGAAGATCCAACACTACCTAAAAGGCTGCGAAGATATTAAATCCGCTAGGTCGCAGAAACAGAGGATTGACTATGCGTCCAATCAGAGGAGCTAGGATTAGTCACACTGGAGACAAAACCCAGAAATTACGAAACCACCTTATCCAATCCTTTCTTTCAAATGTTAGTATTCTAGTTAAACACTACCGATTCGTTCGTGGGGCTTTCCGCAAGGAGAAACCTGAGACAGTTTACTACAGAAAACACATACAAATAGCCTGGAATTAGTCCACCACATGTTTATTTCCACTTCGCCAATTGTATACAGTATTAGGTACAAATATATTCCACGGTGTACCTTCCCACGCAATAAATATTGAAATTTATTTTCTCTCACCCGCGCTCACGTTTCTTCTTACTTGAAATAACAACCTTGAGAATAATTTAATGTGATACTGTAGCATACTGTAGCATAAAAAGCTTCACGTCAAGCTTTAAAAAGCATAAAAATCTTTCCCGAAGTCTGTCATTCAAGTATAATGACAGTTAAAGGGGTCATTCATGACATACACGAAACTTTAAAAGAAATAGCAAAACACGTCAAAACACTATATTGGTAAATATTATTCTCTTAATAAAGTAACCAACTATACTAAATATGTAGTCAATAAATATAACCACCAAGAACTGTTTAAATCATTGCGTATAGACGTTACACAAGGCCATCTCAGAATAATTTTTAAGTAAAACCACCTAGGCATTTAACAATGGAGAACCAACCTGCATCTGTCTTCAGTTTTTCATTTTCCATGGATAATTTATTACACAACAAAAAATCAAACATAATGCCCATCATCTAGATAGTTCAACTATAAATCATCATTTCGGAAAAGTATGAAATATTCCATCAATGCTATCGCTAAATAAAATATTAAAACATGCATGAAATATTCACGGATTTTAATAAACTGAGAAACAATTAGTGATGTGGTCAATATGTGGAAATTTTACGCTGCAATTAAACTAAAAACCACCAAAAGATGATTTTATGTATCATAAATAGCGTATGAATATAGATAGCAATATTTTGAATCGTAGGAGGACATATCTGAACCGCATTCGCAAGCCTTAAAGGCACATTAAAAACCTCACATGATTTAAAGAGTGAAAAAATCATCCAAAAAACAAAGGGAAGAATAAACAAGAGAAAATTCAGTTTCCTTTCTGAAAACCGAAGACTATTACTAAGCAGGATTCTATAACGAGAGATAATATAAAGTTTAGGAAAACTAAGTCTGTTGCTCCATAGTAATAAGTTTTTCCGTAGTATCATTATGCTACACTGTTCATCGTCACATGGGCATATAATGAAATAGGCTTTGGAAAAGTTACTTCCCTTAAATATCATGATAGATTATTACTAGAAGCTTGTAAAATACATTTGACAATAAATTTTTAGGCCGGAAGCATTTGAAATACCGTGACTGAAACAGTAAGAAAAAGTATAATAAGCTTTTATTATAAATTCTTAACCTCATTCCTTTCTAACCCTCAAACAAAGATATAGTTTTCACAGTAACAAACCTTAGAGCCACGTTATGCAACCAAATTTCACCCGTGTACTGCACGTTTGCCAGGTATTCTGTCCACGTTCCCAAACTCAGGTCAGCGAAACCTTAACTAGACGGCACAAAGATAGCCCCGCAAGTCGTAGGGCATTTATTTCTTCTCCATTTTCACGTGTATTGAATTCTATAGTTCTATACACCTGCAAACTTGCAAAATCAAACAAAAAAGTAACAACCTAGTTAAGCCCGGAAAGCGTGCAAAATAAGTTCCACAAATGTTAGATATTAAGAATCCATTAGAGGTATCATTGAGAAACCTTTTACGCTCCTGTAGAGGGATAAATTGCTTAACATAATCAAATTTAATTTTTAACAGTCTGAAATTAATGCAAATTGCCATGAGTTCCCAATTCAGCGAATATACTAAATACCTACTATCGGAAAATAATTCGGTAAGAAGTTAAACAGCCATTATTTATAATTCCTTAAATAGACTCGTTCTTACTCCGGGAATCAGGGCTCTAATTCCATGATAAACGTATTATGTGCTCAAATTACAAGAACTTGCCTAGGAGTGCTAGCCTAATCAATTTTCAAATACTATGTAAAAGGCGCTTACTAAAGAGAGAATAATTCCCAAAAGTAGCCGTAAATAAAGACAAAAAATTAATTAAAATCAAATCATAAAACCAAATAGATACGCATGATTCGTGGATCCATTAAAAGCGAACTTTGGGGTTAGAGATTTATTTTCTTTCTTATTTTCATTGAGCTGTATTCTCACAAGCATAGATTTTCGAACTAAAGTGAAAATTAAACCATTTGTGTCGGGAGTTCAAATCAAAAATGTCGGGAGTTTTTGAAGATATCCTTTTCAGTTAAATGTCAGGCACCTGCCAGGCTTGAGTGTTCCATTAATGAATTTTCTATTTAAGCTTTCAGCTCATAAACATAAGTAGGCACACACATTAGTTCCGTTCTGATTCTAAAGTTAGCACTAATAATGGTGATACATTCATGAAATTAAAGAATTATCCCTTTCCAGAAGCGAAACTTTGCACAATGGACAACGTCACTCCCCTCCTAATGAAAATTCAGTCCCTACTTGAAGTAGAAGTGCAATTCCATCCTTAAGAATTCACTGCTTTCAAATTCCTTTGAACAGATTAAGTAACACTGACTAGCCATGTTTTATAGCAGCCAATCAATCGAACGAAGTGAACACGTGTGATTTTAGCTTCCTATTTGTTTGCTCAATTTGTGGCAGAACGTGAGTTTCCTTTTAAAACACAAAAGCGATCTCGATTAAATAGTTTACCGCATCTTTTACGTGAATTCGCGTTACCTTCTTGACCCTCGTTATGGTTATTAATTATCCATTTCCGTTACAAATCATGTTATGTCCCTTAAAAAGTAATCATATTGTACGTACGAGCTCTATAATAGCTAAATTGCTTATCCTTCTTCCCTCTTCAGCGGCATTCTCTTTTAAAATACTCTGATTGAAACATAAGACCCACCTATCCTATACATATTCACCATTCATAATCAGGCTTTGGCCACCCTTGACGCGGAACTTACTGAACTGCCGTTCCGCTTACAGGCAAATCAATTGAGCTACCGCAATATTAATTCCGACAAGAGTACGCGCCAACGCTATTTAAAATTTTTCATTCCAATTTTGCGGATGAAAAACCTCACATGAACCGGCACTAAAGCCGTAATTTCATAAATAAGCACCCCAGAGGGAAAAAAGTAACTAATTGATGGAAATTGGAAGGTTCAGTAACCTTGAGCCAATTTTCTTCGAAATTTGTGTTATCACGCGATTAATTATTTCCAATACACTGGAAAAATTTAATACCCTTTAATGTTTAATGCAAAATGATTAATCAAAAAACAGAGAATCTAAGAGTTATAAATTCTCTACATTGTAGACATTTTAATCTAGACAGATACCTACTCATTATTAATGCTTATCTGAAGAATATACACTTGGGGTCCTTGCTGCTACTCACTTAACACTGCGCAATGAGGAAGCAAAGCAAAAAGTGCTTTCACACACAGTATGTATAGCAAATATAATTTCTGGGCACCGCGTGAAATCTTTCAAACATTCCAGTAACGCTGAAAGCAATGTTTCTATCCAAACTATTGAACGGAGAATTTTATTTTGATGCATGATCATGCACAGAAAAAATATAAAGCTGAAAATACGCTTCAATAGCCTGTGCGGAAAGGACGTGGCTAAAGTTCCAAAAGAAGCATATGCGGATGGCATAAGCCGCACAAGCACTGATCTCAATTGTTGTTAAAAAGGAGTATAGTACCGCAACCAAAAAGGTCCTCGTTGACTTTTCGTTTCAATATTTTATTGCTGACACTTATAACATTAGAAAAACCGAAGGCGTAAGTATTATTTCCTCTGCAAGACGGAATTTTGGAGAATTCTTCCTGGAATAATTAGATTGAGCCACGATGTAAAACCTCCTACAACCCCTTTAAGTCCTTATTAGAATTACACCACTCACGTGGACGGAAAGAATCGCTCTCAAAAAGCGGGTGAATGGATAAAATAAATAATTTTTTAAAATAAAAACAGTTGGGGTGAATCTGCCACTTCAGGTTTAACTACAACTCGATCCACATGATATCAAAATAAATTCTTGACATTCACTGCACTTGGTATTTTCAAGCGACATGAGCAACTGACACCTTTCTCACTCGACGGGCTTTGCGGGGGATGGCGGGGAAAAGGGCCATCCACGGACAAAATAAGAATGAGAGAGACCAAGACGATCGGATGCATGCATTGGTGTTCGGTTGTGGTCGGCCCATCAAGTTAGTACCCTTGATTCGATTACGAGACCACCGCAAGGAAGTCTCCCTGCGGTTGAGGGAGAAAGTGCACTCGGCCAAGTATCGTGTTCGGTCACGGGAAAGGGATAGTCTCTTGAACTGACCAGCCTCACTACACAGTCTCGCACACCCCCCTTGACCGCTTTCCTCCGATGTCACAAGCATCCCGCGAGTCCCGACGGCTGACGCCAGGCAATGGATCAGATTTGAGACTGCAGTCAAATGTCAGTAACCGTGAAAATAGCTATTGAATGCAAGTTTATTTCGGCTATTGAAAAGGGGCCGGGAACAGAAGGAAAATAAGAGGATACTTGTCGGATGAATGCAGCGACTGCTGCAATATCCAAGATTTCGAATTTCAAGCAATATTTGATAAGCATGCGAAAAATCCACAATGTAAAAACCATTCGCCTGAACCGGGCTCGTACCGGGGATCCCTCCGGTCGAGTCCTTTAGCCAGTTAAGCTACCCAGGCGTCCTCTTACAACGTGCATATTTTTTGCCTTTCGAGCCTCTGAAAACATGCTATGGGTTTGATCTTCCTGTTGAGGGATCCGGGTTCGAGTTCCGGTTGAGGCGAATGATTTTTACATTGTGGATTTTTCGCATATTTATGCACAGCAGAGGGTTACTCCGCTAAAGTCACTGTCGCGCCATTTCCCGCAGTTTATTTCAATATTTGATGGTTATTGGCAAATAGTTGTTTTCTTGTGGATTTCACGAATGCCTCACGCTCTGTTTAAATAAGTTCAGTTTCATTCATAACACACAAACACGCATTTTTCAATGTCGATCAAATATGAATAAAAACCCCAGACTGATTCAAGGAACAAAACTCTACCCAGTCAATCGAGAATATTTATTTTTCAATGGCCTTTTCGACGGCCTTATAGGGAAGTATTACCACATTGGAGTAACAAGAAGGGGAAATTAAACGGACAGAGGATGGCCCTGAATGAGATTCGTTTAACAAGTAATGACGAACGTCAAATGCCAATGGATAAGAAAACGAGTGAATAGCTACGTCAAACCAATCTTAGGATGGCCGACAGTGATGAGGATGATATCTAGGGTAATTACGGTACTTAATGAAAGGGAAAGGAAAGGGGAATTCATCAGAACGCACATACAATGGGATTGATTAATGAAAACAAAATGATTACACTTGTAAAGTTGAATTTTTGAACATGATTTCCTCCATTAACTAAAAATTGCATTTCAATCCTCTTTTATATTATAATAATCGATAAATAATTTGAATGCTCAATGACCAGTGCAAAAAACAGAAAATAATGATAGAAACAGCAGCTTTACACAAAAATGCTCATTTTTTATTTTTAATCGGATAAAACTAGTAAAAATGTCCTCTAAAGTTTATTTCATGACAGTCTATAGAAGCAGAAATAAATTCGGACGTTTTACACACTGTTTCATTTCTTTTTAGAGTTTTGAAAAAAACTTTTTATATTATTTATATATATATATATATATATATATATATATATATATATATA